>JAQMYJ010030590.1:0-12658 GCA_030014305.1 Clarias laeviceps | reverse complement strand
TACAAACTTAAATAATTCTTTTGATTGTGTAAAGTTGCTTTGCGACAATGACAATTGTTAAAAGCACTATACAAATATAATTTAATTGAATTTAATTGAATTGAATTGACCCACACTAAAAACCTCTGGAACGTGATCTGATGGAGGAAGACTGAGGGTCACACGCCATCACACAAAGCTAAGCTGCTGGAAGGTTTTTGCACTGTGAGCAGTAAAAAAGTTCACAGAGAGCAACGTGAGAGATGGATGGAGAGCAAGTCGAGATGCATGGAAGATCTGTGACTGCAAGCAGGGCCGGACTGGGACACAATTTCAGGGCGGGAAATCCCACACCAACCCAGGCCATCCTATGCACTTAAATAAATTTAGAAAACACAGACAGCCTTATTTTCCCTCTATACAGCTCTGGAAAAAAATAACATAAAAACTATTATTAAAAAATAATTCGTTTCTTAAGTTTTTTTTTCCTTGCAGGTGCATGTGCTGGTGAGATGAACAGTTTGGTTTAATTTTTTGTGAACTGCTGACAATATTTCTTCTAAATTCAAAATATAACTATTGTTATTTAGAGTTTATATTTAAAGGAAATTATATCACATAAAAATAACCCACAATCATGCAGAGCCTTAATAACTCAAATTAAACAAAATGCAAATCATTTGTAAACAAATTATATTAATTATTTTATATTAATGCAAAATAACATTAAGAAATCAGTATTTGGTGGAATAATTACAGCTCAGCTTTGCTTAATGGTTTGTGACCTTCCAACTTCCTCTTGATGACATTCCAGTAGTTTTCTCCAGTAAATTGCAGTGGTATCTAATTTTTTTTCCATAGCTCTGTGTGCGTGTGTGTGTGTCAGGGGTAGCTCACTGGTTAAGGCATTGGACTACGGTTCAGAAGGTCCCTCACAACCACCAACTTGCTTCTGTTGGCCCTTGAGCAAGGCCCTTAACCCTCAACTGCTCAGATGTATAATGAGATTTTTTTTTTAAATGTAAGTCACTCTGGATAATGTAGATGTATAATATTTTCCTTGTACCTATCACTTCTTCTGCTTTAGTGTTACAAACAAAACTGTCAGCCACCTCATTGTAAAAATGTATTTATTTAAATAAAAAATTAAATGTCTTAGATACCCAAATTATTAAAACAATAACTGTCATCCAACTGTCATTTTTTTTCTCCCTGTCTCAGTCCCTGGCTGAATCTGATGTGTGATCACTGCACCAGAGCGAGTGCTAGACTGACTGTCTCCACCTTAATTTGAAAATAATAGGGGAAAAAGTTTTAAACTCCACAAACGAGCAGACATAATTTTCTAAAAGATAAAAAAGAACAATAATGACAACATTATGACTATTTTTTTTTATTCAGAGTGAAAAATCATACTTTGACTCATTTTGTCTATGCCTGCACTATAGCTCCTGTCTCCCTGCTCCCTTATATACTATTACCCTTTCTCTCAGCATAACTAAGCAATACGAATGTAAATATTTGCCAAGCCAATAAAACGCCTTTAAATCGTAAATCTTGAATATCGGCCACCAGATGGCGCTACAGGTCCGTTACCAGTGCTATGAGATTCAGAGCATTTAATTTAGTGTTCTATTAAGTACAGGATCAGAGACTGCAGTGGAGGTGACAGAGACACTCGGATCATCTTCAGGTATCTGATTAAATCTTTAAATTGACATCATAATAAATCTGTATGGTTTAATAAGCTTTGTCTTGTTGTTGTTACACTAGAATACTAAAATTGTATTGGGTGATCCCTGGTAATTCCCAGCCCTACTAATCAGCAATTAAGTGTGCAAGCAACCCTGTCCTTGTGAGTCTCCATTATCCTGAATGTTAGACCATAATGTAAGCACCAAGTTACACTGCACAAAAAAAATTGTGTGCAAATGAATTTCTTTTCTTATTTGTAAAACATTAAAATTATTTAAGAAGGTTGATTATTTTAGCTTTAATCACAAGTATGTCAGTGCAGAAGAGTTTCCAGCATATTGTGTGTGTGTGTGTGTGTGTGTGTGTGTGTGTGTGTGTGTGTGTTGTTACCTGAAGGTGGCGCTACTTCTCTTCTATCTTTAAAAAAAAAAGTGCCCAGATAAAATGTTGTAAGAATTTTAAAAGAATCTTATGCCTAGTTGTTCTGTGGGACTTCATTGCTGTGTGGTTACAGGTCACTTACTCAGTGTATAAGGTCAAGATCATGTTTATCCCTGAGGTGTCTCACATGTAGGCAGGTGAAGATATTTCCTTAATGAAGAGTCACAGAAACATCACATGTGGTTTTAAGATGCTTCACACAGTGCACATATGACTTTATTTCTCCACAAAGTACTCATTTATTTTCACAGGATAAACTTTCTCATGTTCCATAGTCTGCCCAGTTCACATTCTGCAGTTTTAGGGCACAGCATGATGACATGCACCTTCACATTATATTATTATTGAATAAACATCTCCAATAAAAAATGTATGTACACATATCCATGCTTTTTCATATTTGAATTAAATAAAGGCATCAAAATAAGAGGATATTATGAGGAAGCTGATTAGGGAGCTTCATCTTAAATAGTATGTGGTTGCTGTGACAATACTTTTTTTTCTAGAGTTGCTTTATAAATAACAATATTTTGATACATAATATACATGTACATAAGATAAGATAAAATAAAATAAATGAGAGAAGAGCCTTACTGCCATTTAAATATAATCACACATAAATTACTTACAGCAATTCAGCATAATACAAGACAAAAAAGAAAAAGTTAACATAATGCATGATAAGACAATAAGACACTGTAAGATGAGCCAGGATAAAACAAGATGACAGAAATATTAGAAAAGGTAAGATGAGACAGTATAACATATGTCAAGATAAGAGGAGACAGACAAAAGTAGAATAGATAAGGCAAGACACTATAAGACGCATTATAAGATAAGACAAAATAATGTGACAAGACAAATTAACTTTGGATTGTTGTAAAAAAAAACAGTATAATTAAATTAAACAAAAGATAATTTGACAAAAAAGATTTAGTCAAGATTAATCTTGACTAAATTAGATTAAAAGATTAGTCATTTTTAAAATAAAGAATTGCTTCTGGTTATGATGTGCATGTAAAAAGGCTGTCACACAGAGAGAGAGAGAGAGAGAGAGAGAGAGACAGGGGTCTCACACCTCGACACTAAACTGGGAATAATGAATGTGGCGTGCTGAAAAGAGGCCACGACAGTTTGGGCATCTCCGCAGCTCATGACTAATTCCCATAGTGAAATGTGACGGAGGCCTATTTAACAGCAGCCAAGCGCACGTGATCACTTCAGAAAGACTTCAATGGTTTAAGGGTTCAGAGGTGATACGAATTGTTTAACTGTGTTCAAAAATCAATCGAGGAGGGAATTTAGAACATACACAGCTCAAACACTGGCTGCTACAGAGCTTCAGGAAGGAGTTAGGCCCACTTCTCTACTAAACCTAACACTCCTGAGAGACACAGAGTTCATTATTCCTCAGACTCTCGACCCTGCAGGTGCTGCACATCCTCTGTCTGTCTGTCTGTCTGTCTGTCTGTCTTCTCTCTCTACCTCAGATTCAGATTAGACATGGAGTTAAAGTAGGGCTGAACTCTGAGCTCTGCTTTCTCATATATCCTCCTCACATAATGTTAAATAATCATCACAGGTTAAACCTGCATATTTACAGAAGCAAGCCTTTATCCCAGGGTTTAAAAATAAACATATTTATAAACTAGGTATTATTTCACTTTTTTTTTTATGTGGATGTTAATGTTTTCTGCACATGTATAGTATTGGCATTATATAATAAAACCAGGCGATCTGCATGAGCTATCATAAGTGCTTAATCATAATCTTGCCCTTCTGCATAATCATTCCAGGTTATTGTATAGCCTTTTACTACATTGCATAAACCAAAGCCAAACTAAACCTAAATATCTGTGCCACTGTATAAATAATTATATACATATAGTTTAATTCCACATGGACATACAGCTACATGAACATCACATAAAGTTATTTATATTTTTTATCTTACATACAGTCGGTTTGCTGGATATGAGCAGTTTACTCATCTGACATTGTATGTTATGGAATTATGCCAATTTAATCCAGAATAAACATGCATAGTTTTGAGACAATATATAATTAAATCTGTACACACTTGTTACTGAATATTTAAACTTACACAGCTTTGTTATAGATGAAACTGAAAAAAATATTTTCAGATAAAACTTGACCTTTATATATTCTATAATTATAGTGATTTAAACCTGAATAGTTTGAAACAATATAATTAAACCAGGAGTGCAAACATGCATGTGATTGAGACATTATAGAATAAGAACAGTTTTAAAATGCATATTTGTGGTAGTGTATATTATATTATATTATATTATATTATATTATATTATATTATATTATATTATATTATATTATATTATATTAAACCTGTATATAATCTTCTGCAATGGATTGGCACTCTGTCCAGGGTGTACCCCGCTTCATGCCCTAAGCCTCCTGGGTTAGGCTCCAGGCCCCCGCGACCCTGAATACAGGATAAAGCCATATAGACGATGAGTGAGTGAGTATGTATAATCTTTAATATGTAATTAAACTAGCTTAAATCTGCCTGTTACTCCCTGTAATTGTGCCAGATCTCCTGTACAGTGTAATGGTGTTATAGAATTGTTCTGAGCTAAACCTGGGATAATTTAAAAATTACATCACTTAAAGTTTTCATTATTTAAAGCTGTGATTATTTAAACCTCAGGTCATTTTAACATGTGATCATTAAAACCTGGATTATTTAAACCAGAGATCATTTAATGCTGATCCTTTAAAGGTTTGATCATTTAAATCTGAGATAATTTAAAGTTGTGATCATTCAAACATTTGATTATATGAACCTGAGACCATTACAAACACGGAATACTAAAATCTGGATTATATAAATCTGTGATCATTTAAAACTGTGAACTTTTTAATTAGGGATCATTTAAAGTGGTTATAATTTAAACTTCTAATCATATAAACCAGATATTATTTAAATTTACAGTAGTAATACAGGGGTGGTACAGATGTATTGTGTTATTGAATCGTATTCCTGCACATCTATAAATCTGAATGTTTGTGGCACTACAGCTGATCTCTGCTCAGTTTAATTTAAATGACTGCACAATTATGTCTCCTGTACAGACTATTGGTGTTATAAAATTGTTTTGAGCTAAAACTGTGGATTGAGGATAGTTATACCAGGATAAATGTGCATGGCACTGTGATCTTGGACATTATATGCAGTATCTAAACACCTTTGTGACCATTTATCACTGAATATTAGGATATGTGTACAGTCCGGTGGCACTGGATTGTTTAAACCTGTGATCATTTAAATCTGGTATCATTTAAACCTTTTATTATTTAAATCTGAGGCCAAATAATGTTGTGATCATTAAAACCTTTATTATTTAAATCTGTGACCATTTAAACCTGGGGTGATTTAAACCTCAGATATTTTATGGTGATCATTATTTAAAGCTGTGATCATTTAAACCAGAGATCATTTAAGGCTAGGATTATTTAAACCAGGGATTATTTAAAACTGTGATAATTTAAAGTTGGGATGATGTAAAAAAATTACATCACTTAAAGTTGTCATTACTTAAAGCTTTGATTATTTAAACCTGAGATCATTTTAACATGTTATCATTAAAACCTGGATTATTTAAACCAGTAATCATTTAAAGCTGATTTGAATCTGAGATCATTTAAAGCTGTGATCATTCAAACATGTGATTATATAAACATGAGACCGTTACGAACTTGGATTAATAAAATCTGTCTTACATAAACCTGTGATCATTTAAAACTGTAAACTTTTTAATTAGGGATCATTTAAAACGGTGATAATTTAAACCTGTGATCATATAAACCAGATATTATTTAAATTTACAGTAGTAATACAGGGGTGATACAGATGTATTTTGTCATTGAATCGTATTCCTGCAGCAGGATAAATCTGAATGTCTGTGGCACTACAGCTGATCTCTGCTCAGTTTTATGTAATGACTGCGCAGTTGCAATGGCATTAGATCATTACATCCCGTTAAGCATGCAGAGTTTAATCCATTTATGTTTTTTGTAAACCAGTGTTTAAAGAAATATCGGGGTTGGTGTGATGGAGGTGCAGTATCCGGGGGTGGAGATGCACTTTTCTTTTACAAGGTCATGATCGATGCCTCCACCCTGTCGGGATGGATTTCCTGACTGGATGCGTCTCCACAATCAGGGCTGAAAGGAGGCTTCTCTTCTCTACACCCAACTTACTGAGATGGAAAGGGGATCGTATTAAACAGCGGCGAAACGGCACTCTTTAACAGGTTTCCCACCGCTAAAACGGGCTTAGAAAGCAATTCGCCCAATCCGTGACAAAATCCTGTTTATTACCACAAAACCCACCTCACAGGCCGCGCGTTTCGTTCCCAACTCCAGCCGGTCATTAGCGCCGCTCCTCCTGAAACGCGTGACGCTCTCTGGTGCGGAAATTAAGCAAAAAGCAAACTTCTCCGTGAACTTGACACACTACAAATTCCAAGCTATGCATTTTACATCTAAAACTATCTTTTAAAACAATGTAAGCTATTTGTGCATGATGGGAAAGGAGATATCCATGTCTAAATGTCGGGACTATCCAAAACACCATTCCTGCTATGTTTAGGGGCTGCACATTAATCAGAATAAACCTATTTTTTAAAAATACACACGGAATCAGATCTGTCTTGCTTAAAATGAGACGCTGTGAGCATCTCATCAACTATATTTTCAATTTCGGCAACGTAATTTAGAAATTTGATCACAGGCAACTTCTATTTATATTGTTAATATTTTAATTAAGTTAAATGTATTTAAAAAAACATAATACTTTAAATAATAACATGTTTGATTTGGTTTTCCTAAAAAAATAAGAATAACGTTTCCATTTTTGTTTAAACAGTAAACAGGGTCATCTCGTTTCCATTAAATTACTCTTTTTTTAAACTTGTTTTATTAAACACACACACACACAAACACACACATCATGATGTAAAGTTTGAGTTTTTAGTGAAGTGTAAAAAAAATTAAGTTTCAGGCATGTCTGAAACGAGCATAGTGTGAGCTGCCACGCGAGTTGCAGGCGGCTCTCATTGAGAGGCCACGTGTGCGTCTCCAAAAAGCCTCTCCAACTTCAACCACCTCCATTGTGCGTCCAACCCACATGGACGGCGTCCCTCCACATAAAGGGATTTGCAATTTCAAGATATTCCAGCTTAAATGTTTTTGACAGTTCCCTCGCTTTTGCCTCGGCCTGCTTATTTTAACTGTGCCAAATGGGTCACCTTGGGTAGCTGCTCCGCGCGCAAAGGGGCCTTTTTGCGCGCATTCAGCCTGAATTATTTTTTTTTCTCTCCCCCAACTTACTTTCCTTGACGGGGAAACCAGCTGCTGGTCGTGAAAAGACGGCTTATTAATTGTCCTTTGTCATGCAGAATTGCTTGATTTCTAAAGAAACGTACAAAGGCTCCTTTTTTTGCCAGGATTCAAGTATTTTGTTTCGTGCGCCATTTTCAAAACCCCATCGCATCAGCTGCACCGTCTACCAGACTCAGGTACTGACGGGCCCTGCCTCTTTTCTTTTCTTTCCTTTTAATGCTCTTGTAAATCGGGCAGACTGATTTGTTACAAGCTGCTCTTTTAAATCCGATAGATAAGAGACGAGTCTAAGAAAAGCCGTAAATGAAAAATTTAGTTGGAAAGAAAGGCGAGGGCCGAGTCTGCTAGATGGGAGCCCTGTTGACTCGAGGGTCACGTCAACAATTCGCCTTTCTTCTCTTAGAAACTACACTGTAGCCTCCTTCTTTTGCCTTCAATGAATTGATCGGCACAAAATTAAGAATAAATAAATTGAGCATTTTGAGCAGCAGGCTTATATTAAGCTCCCCCTCCCGCCCCGCTCCCTTTGCCAGGCGCATAGCCGAGCCGGGGGCTGCTGGACGGATAAAAGGACGCACAGAGCAAAACGGGACTCTATAGTGCAATTAACAAAATGGTCTAATCCCATATCTTAACAAATGCAAATATTGGAGTTTGGTTAAAAATGTTTAAGTGAAGAATTAAAGAAGAGTTTACAAGAGCGGCCCCAGCATGGCCAAAGGCACAATAACTGGAATAATTTAGCTCCTAAACGTCCTCAGCGGGCTCATTGTTGTCACCGATGGCTGATGATAAATTGCCAGAGGAGTAAATACCGTTTAAATCCCATTTCAATAAATTAAATAAAGTTTTACCGCTATATAATGAACAGAGGGATCGCTGCGAACTAAAGCGCGACGCCGTTTTTTTGGGAACATGCTCGTTTACGTGGAGATTCCAAACGCGCGCAACAATTAATAAATGATCTTGTATTATAAAATTTACGATCTACTTAATAATAAATCATTTAAAATAATATTATTACATTTTTACTTTTTTTGTTTGTTTCTGGTATAGTGAGCAGATATAGTGTGTGCGTTTTTCTCAAACCCACCGTCTCCAAAACACCGCATTTTGGGTGCATTAAGCACTCGGGACTGAATAACTGATAAATAATTATCTGAATAGATAAATAATTTCACAAATTAGCTGCAAATTTCATTTCATCCCCTTCAAACTGATATATGAATATATGTAGAACACGCTACTCATACTGTAATTGTTTTAGCATAAGAGCAAAAATCATTAAATAAAATTCAAAGAGAGGACTGCAGGACGCACCAAAGCGCGCGCTGCAATCCTTTTAAATAAATTTAAATATCAACATCGATTAATCTGTCCCATTGACTGGTATATTTTATTCATTTGCGCATTATGATCGTCCCCATGCTTTAATAAACTGTGCGTGTTTTACAGGGAGGGGGGATTATCCTGCGTCCCTGGGGAACAAAAAAAAGCCACCGAGGATGGAGAAAAAACCCTGCCTGAATATGCACTTCTGCTCGAGACTGTTGATGCTGATTCTTATCTGCGTGCTTCTTGTTGACGAGTAATAGAGAGTGTTTAGATGGTGTTAGACACTTAAGGCTCGTCTGACCTCCATCCTCTTCACTTGCAAACACTTGACTCTGATTTTATCTCTTTTAAACGAAACTACACTCGGAGCGAGAAAATTTCCGTCTGTTTCCGAGAACAGTGTGTGTATAACTGGATGCTCAAACTGTAAACTCACTAACGGCAATATGATACACCATTCAAAGTTGCACTAGGGCTTTTTAGTTTTTTATTTTATATATAAAATGATTCCAAAGTATAAAATATTTTTTATTTTTTGTATGATTGTATGCAATTTTGGAGAGTTTGTTCTTTTCAAATGACTTGTAACTACATCATGCTTTATAAATAAAAACTCTCTCATACGCCTCTCTCTCTCTCTCTCTCTCTCTCTTTCTCTGTGCATGTCCTTACCTCTAAACACTTTTTAAAAAGCAGGTCGTGTGCGCGCCACACGCGCGTCTTTCCCACTGATATTGGAAAGAAGATCACTGATGCGTTTCCACCTGTAGTGCTGAAATAACTATAGAAGTGATAACACACACACACACACACACACACACACTATAGATTTCTAGAGTAGACCACCTGGATTTTGCTGCGTATGTGGTGAACATTTCTGAGCGCTTTTTGACGCGTCTCTACCGTTTAGTATCAGATACGCCAGATAAGTCTGGGAATGAAATTAGCACATGGATGACAAGATCTACCTAAACCAAAATCGAGAGTGTGTGTGTTAGGGAGAGAGAGAGAGAGAGAGGTGCGAACATGAACTTAAACTATGGATGAGGCGCATGCGGTGCAACTACTGTATGTATTTACGTACATGTAAAAGTGCGCATGACGCACGTGTTTGGGCAATTTACGAAAAAATACATCAGTTAGGGAATTGAAATAGTGGAGAAATGGTTAAACATGCCAAAATGAGACATTTAAACCTGGGGTGAAAAAAGGGAAATGAAATAATGACGGAGAATGCTTGAGCTTATGAAAGTGATGTAGCACTACCTTCTGCGACGAGATAGATAGATATCATATAACAAATTATATCTAGAATACGTGAGCGCGCACAAAATAAATTGCAAATAACGATATGAAAAAAAGCTTAATTATTTTTTTATTTATTTCAATCATTTAATTGAACCATTAGCTTTGTCCTAAAATGTTTATATTGCAATAAAGCATAATTACTTACAAGTTGATGGTAAGTTTAGGTTTTCGTAGTCTATATTTTAGATATTGCTGTATTTGCTATTAATATAATATTAAAGTGTCGCTTCATGTTTGTTCTTTTTGTGGTACAACTGACACACGGAGACAAAAATAGATCACTATTAAGAAATATTCTTTATTTTCAGCAATAACGTTTTAAATAAATAAATATTCTCATGACACTGAATATACAGTTACAGGTGGTGAGATGCTGAGATAAACCCAAAACATCAGAACTGTTTTGAATTAACCAAATAAAAAATAAAAACATAAAAAAAAGAAGGACAGACTAGTTTGCATTTTTAAGTATATACAGATATTAAAACCTTTTGGTGATACATAACAATGAACATGTTTTAAACAAAAAACTACAATCATACAACATGTACACAGTCATATACAGCAGTATTAATTCACCCTTAATTTATATAAACCTCTTTTTCTCTCTCTCTTATTTACAGATTTTCATAGCTAGGTAGACACATACAGTCACTGTATTCAATTTATATTCAGGGAAATAATATATTTAACTAATAATAATAATAATAATAATAATAATAATACCCCTCCTGGAGAGAAACAGAAAATAAGCAATTTGCTAGCTTCTCTTTCATGATGTTTGGGAGGATTTTAGTCAGTTTAGTCACAAAATCTGTAGTTTTTCACTTGATTTTCATTCATAAAGTTTATTTATGTTTTGGCACTTAGGAATTTAAGAAGATAAACAGTTTCAGGATGAAGCTGATGACTTTTAGTCAGAATTTGGAATTACCAAGTACATCTGAGTAGGTGAAGTTACTTTGTAAGCATTTCTCTCTTTCTGGATGAGCCAGTAGCACTTGAGTAATTCCATTCATAACTAGATATAACTTCATTATGAACTTTTAATACCATATGTTTAGATAGCAAGGGTAATTATCTGTGACCTCAGTGCATCAGGAACCTCATAAGGAACCTCATGATGCAAATCATTGGAAAACGTGCAGGTTAAAATGCTATTTTATTACATTGTGAATTAACTGTCCCAAATTTCTCCAAAATTGCTTCATATGGAAGTTAAGAGAAGCTCACTATCGGCCTAATAGCCTAAAGGAACTAGAGTGTACTTTTCCTTATCACGGAAGCTACACAATACACACCTGTGAGGTGCAAGAAATGCACCCCTGATGGTACCACACCAGTGACAAGATAAAGAACAGGTACAGGTGAGATTTGTACCATACCAATTAAGGGACTAGTTATCTATTCTCATCCAGACAAGTCTATAACCTACTATCTGACTAGGTTTCTTGTGTCTGGAGGACTACTTTGGTACACTCCAGCTGCACATAAGCTCCAACCCCCAAATCTAGCACCTGATTTGGCAACGAGTTCAACAGTAAACTCTGCATGCAGGTGGAGTGCTATGGAGCGGTCCCTGTCCGTTTCTTTACTCAGAGTTCACGGGCTAACTGAGAGGTCAGCGTCCTCCTTCCCTGATGATGAAGGTGACATGGGAGTGTCATCCTCTTCCTCGGAGCAGCGCGCAGACGAACACTTGCAGTGCAGAGAACCCGTTCTGTGGGAACCTCCTTTGCCCTCTTTCTTGTGCTTAACACGTCGATTTTGGAACCAGATCTTGACCTGCTTCTCGGACAGGTTCAGGTAGGTGGCGATCTCAATGCGGCGCAGCCTGGATAGGTACATGTTAGAGGTGAACTCGCGTTCGAGCTCCAGGAGCTGTGTGCTGGTGAACGCTGTGCGCATCCGCTTGCTGCTCTGGAGATGGCTGTTGCTATTTTCTGTAGAAAATGGAAAGAAACAGGGTATTATTAATATAAATGTCTAATTTGGACAGATGGTGGTTCTAGAAGTTTTTTTTTTTCATTCAGTGAAGCTGCTTGATGGTTATATAGGGGTATATAGGATGGTTACTGTAGGGTTCTTGGGGTGCTAAAGTAGTTCTGGAAGGGAAATAGTAACAATATAATGTATTATATAATGTCATATGTGCCAAACTTTGGCACATTATTTATTGTTAGTAGTAGTAGTGGTATTACTTTCGTTAATTAATGAATATTCTAAAACGCTGAGTGATTAAGCAATCAAAGCATTAAATAATGAACCAATTAGTGAGCACTCACCCAGTGACAAGCAGTGGAACTGCCGCGGGTCCGCGACCGAGTACGCGCTCTGGTAGAGTCCCGCACCGTGGTTCACGTGCACGCCGCTGGAGGGCGAGTGTTGCCGTGAGAGCGCGGACGGGCAGCACTGCGAGCCGAATGCCGCCGGGAACGCTGACGACGCCACCGCGGCCGCCGCCTTGAGCAGTGGGAGCGCCGGGGGCGCCGGGTGAAGTTGCTGCGACGCCGCC
>JAQMYJ010030589.1:0-12658 GCA_030014305.1 Clarias laeviceps | reverse complement strand
TATATACTCCTGTCTCCCACGATAAACTTTGAACATCTTACTGAGCACTGACTTGTGTGTTTCATTGAGGGGTTCTCTGGTACCAGGCGGGACAAGCAGAATACAGGCTGAGCACTGAGTAGACAAAAGGGGGTCTAATAAATTCAAGAAATCCTTACATTAAATGTTTTAAAAGTTTGCATGGAAAATGAAAGTTTAACAGTATAATATAATCAAATAGAATATATAATCAAACTGATATTTCATTTTTAACAGATTTTAGAACTAGCAGTGTGATTCATTCTTGTGTTTAAAAAGCAAATCTCCTGCATCAGTCGGTGTGTGATATAATACAAATTGTTTAGGAAATGTTTTGATAGAATGCGTTGTTTTTTTTTTGTTGTTTTTTTTTTATAACAAGCTTTTCACTATTATTATCTGCTAATGTACTGTATGTGTTTGCATAAGTCATGCAGTATGACTCAAATTCTCACAACCGACAAAGAGATTAATGATGTTTGTTCCTCACAGAAGACGGTTTGTTTAGATTAAAGTTATGCTTTGGCTTGTTGTCTACATTACTTATATTATATTGAGCATTTATTTCTGAGTTATCAATTCTAAAATGTTGAATTTGTGAAACTTTTAACATGCTTCCAGTTGAAAAAAGTGCTTATTAAGTAAGGAATAACACACAGAAATACAAAGAAGTAATGACTAAATTTGAGTACAGTCTTAAAATAATAGAAAAAAAATCCATGTTGTATGATTGCTCAGTAGTGAATTGTGCAAGACATTATAATGTGTTTTGGTGTGACTCATTTGATTTTTGGGAAAAGTTACGCCCACCCTTTCCCTTTGGAAACTTAATGCACTAGTTATATCTGAACTAAATCTCTCTCGGGACACACACTGCACTCAAATCCTCCACTTCTTCACCTGAACAACAATGAAGTCTCAAGTAACATCGCTGCTCTTCTGCACACTTTTCTCCAAAGGTAATGAAGTTTCCATGTATCTCTTCTCAGTAAACCATTAAATCCATAATTAAAATGGTTTAACAAAGTGAGTTGTTTTTTTCTTTTTGCTTGTTTCTAATCCTGCTGGGTTTTTGTGGTTGTTTGTTTTTTCATTCTATTTTTTTTCAGCGCTCTCACTGACTTGTCAGCAGTGCATTCCATTAACTGGAAATTGTGAACAGACAACCTGTACAGATCAGTGTCGCACTTCCACCACTTCTGTGTACATGAGTAAGTACAAGAAATTAGTTCTTAATTCTTTATGAATAAAATATTTGTATACTTAATAAGGGATAAAAGCACAATAGCCTGGCTAGTAGATTATTTTTCTATATACACATAAAGTGTTTTTTTTTTTGTTGTTGTTGTTGTTGTTTATTTGTTTTTGTTTCATTGTAGGATTATATTTAATTTTCTCTCTTTGATGTAGTAGGAAAAAAAATTGCGTGTAAAAATCATGTGTAAAATCCTCTACCCCAAAGAAGTGTCTTTATAACATTAACGTTGTTGCAGATAATTAAATTCAACTATGAATCCTTAAAAAAGTGAATTAAAAACTGTATTTGCTATAATAATGTAGTTTTCTAGTAACAAGCTATTTTTTTCCCATGGTTGGACGTGCCGTTGTGCTCCACTCTACCGTTATTTTCCCACTGCGTCATTCCTCCAGTAAAGCAGTGACTCTGGAAGGCCAAAGGTTTCATAAAATGCCTGAATGTTTCACATATACATTAAATTCTTAGTATTGTCAATAAAAAGCAGAAAAGCTGTTTTCCAAATAAATACATAAATTGGAAATTGGACAGCCTTTCTGTTTTTTTTTTTGTTTTGTTTTGTTTTTTAAATCACAGATACTATTAATGTTATGTATTAGTGATTCTGGGTTTGAACCCTCGCCATTGTTGGATGCTTGTCCAAGACTTATTGCAAAAATCTTTATGCCATACAACCCAGTGAGTGCATGCAATGCTGTTTATTAATGAGCCAGTGATTCACTTATTGGTTTCTAGTTGAAAAGCACTAAACATTAAATTATTGATTTTTCTAATAAATTCATAAATTCATAAATTCATGCCCTCAATAGGTCATAAAATAGCAGTTCGTGCAGCAAAATCTATCAGCAACAGTCCATGAAAAATACATTTTAAGTGCAAGACCTCTGTGGCCCCTATTGACTTAGACCTGGGTGAAAGAAAGGGAAAGTTAAATAGAATAGGAGAAAAAGCCCCAACTTCATCTTGAGGAGAGTTTTATACAGTTTCCCAAAGTCCCACCCTGTCTCAAGAACACAACGAAGCTTCGTGTTTTTTTTTGTTGTTGTTGTTATTGGTTTGTTTTCCAGTTTTATTATAGTTTTCCAATTATTAAATCCACATTATCTCAGAACTGAAAGTCCTCCTGAACATGCACAGAATCATTCAGCATACTCACATTTTGCTGACCCCATCTGAAGCCGTGCACTAGGGCTCTTACATTCATGCACCACATAAATAATAGGAAATTTGTATGAAATGTAACATGTGCATTCTAATTGATTTGTTCATTAATTCAACCCCAAGTACAGATATATACATACAAATTATAATAAGCAAATAATACAATTTGTCTAAAGGTCTACAGTCTACAAGTACTGAAATGTGAAAACTATTGCACAAGTTCACAGTTCAGTACTTATTACATTAGTGCAGAGAACATGTTCACTTCAATATGTTAAATGTTCTATAGGTGGTATAAAGTCTCCAGATGTTACTATTAAGGCTTGCGGCACACCAGAGGTGTGTGTTAGTGGGAGCATGAACCTGGGATCGATGAAAATGGGCTTCAATTCCAAATGCTGCGAAACTAATAACTGTAACAGTGAAACACTTCCAGGTACAACAAAACATGTGTGAATGTGGTTCATTTTTTATCTTTAGTTTTACAGTAAAAACTTTAACATTTTTTATTTACATATTAGCAGTTACTCTTTATTGATGTGTTAGGATAGAAGATAATTCATCTTAAGTTTTGTATCTTGTCTTTAAAGAAAACTTTATGCATAGGTATTTTATTGCAATAATTATTGGTCCCGTATTAGACACAAGGGGCTGTTTGTTTAATTTTATTTCTCTATTTAGCTTTACCCAGACAGTCTCCAAATGGAAAAATATGTTACACCTGTGAAGGTGACAGCTGCTCAAGAACAGTGAGTTGTGAAGGAAATGAAGATCACTGCATCACTGCATCAGGTGAATATCTTCATCTGTGTTATAGATGATTAAATATAAATGCATTATTCAGAATAAAAAAATGCCCTTTATTACTTAATTCTAAATTCTTTGTTTGTCTTTCTTTCTGTCAGTTCAACAAGGAAGTAACACTCTTTCTCTGAAAGGATGTGTAACCCAGAACTTATGTGCTGCTTCTGGACCCACATCCATGACAGCAATCGGTGCAACAAGTGTAAAATGTTGTGAGGGAAATTTGTGTAATGGTGCAGAGATGTTCAAACTGAGTTTGCTTCTCATGATCGTCCCTCTGCTCTCCTTTTTTCTTTTTTATTAAAATCTCCACTGATGGAGCAGCTCACTTGAATTTAGATTATTTGGTTTCTGTTTAAAGTTGACTGTGGTATATATTGTCATATAAAGGGGAAACGATGATAATGATGTAAAAGCTTAAATATTTTAGGAGTTTAACAGTCTAAAAGTACAGTGACTATTACTGTCATTTTTAATTTTTGTGGTGAAAATTGTCATTTGTCAGTGATTTCCACTTTTTTTCTTCTCTCTTTTCTTTCCATTATGACACCATTATTAGATCTGTTTATAAGCTTCTGTCTAAAAGTAGAATCGTGAGTAGTGCTTGCCAAGTCATTATTAAACTGTAAAAATGATTTTGGGCCAATAAATAATCCACATGAATTGTTTAATAATTGCTTACAATAATCCAGTACTCATGTGTAGTATGTTATACTTGTGAAAATCTACATTACTTGTGTAATCCCATTAAATTTAAGGTAGTTAAATGAAAAAATGGGCTAATAACTATTACTCTATTCTCCACTAGAGGCTCCGTCATGAGAAAAAAAGACAAGTGAGAAAGAAAGAAGCAGCCATTTTACAGAAGGAGACAACCTGAGAAATACTGTATATTTAGAGTGTACAAGTAAAAAGTGCAAAATGTAATATAAAGCAAAGCAATAGAACAGTTGGAAAAAAAAGAGTTCAAATTAATTTCCAAAGAGTTGGGGAAGAGATGTCTTTTTCATTCTTTGCTGTACATAAGATACATAACCTTTATAAGATTCAGCTTTTATTTAAGTGCACTCGCAATGATGACAAAACATTCTGATTTTGTAAAATAATGAAAGCAAATAGAGTGCGCTATTGTGTATTGGTTTTGGTGAACTTGAGAGCATCAAAACTGAACCGAAACTCTAATGAACTAATGAAAAACAATGATGTAATTCGAATGGAACATTCTTAATCATTCATGAATTATTGGCGCATCCACTGCTGCGGAGATGATGAGATGACGTGATTACCTTCATCACTACAGCTGAAAGCAAAGAAATCACTCATTTATAAATGAATTATTAAAATGGTCCAAGTCAGTCTCTTTGCCAGACACTTTCATGATCATTAATCTACTTCTGCCGGTGCGCTCTGGAAAACTTTGGGTGCGGTTGAGCGCTGATTAGACTACGTAGGAAATTAAAGAGGAGGATCATGATGCCGAATCAAAATCCAGAGCCCAAACCTCATTTAAATTAAATTTACAAATATTGTAAGTAAACAACAATAGCCCACGTTTAGAGAAGCATTTTATTTAGACTATAAAAAAATAACCCTCATCTATTTTTAGGTGCACCAGCTGCCACTGTTATGCAGCTCTTGGTCAGGGTAAATCGTTCAGTGACAAGCCTGTAAATTTCCATGTAAAACAGGTACATCTGGATGAATAAATTGTTTAAATGTATGTAATGAGCTATTGATCAGTGATTTATGTATCAGATGTAAGTAAAGGCTCATTGCTGCACTGTTTGGGGGAGTGACGTGCTGATGACATTTCGTCTGCTTTTCTGGAGTTGCCACTCTCTGTGATCTGAGTTTGTTGAGTGTGTGTGTGTGTGTCATCTGAGAGGTGTCAATAGATATTCTATATTCATATACTCATAAAAAGTCGTGGATTATTCAGTGAAACAGGCTCTGCTGAAAAGGCATATTAGTCACTTTACCCCAAATAAAAGGTCTTTCTAAGTGTTATAATTTAGTTGTAACATGACAGATATACAAACCAAAGAAACGGTGCGCACTGAATACTAAACCTAAACTGAGCAAGCAGATTAATAAACCGAGATGCATGCAAAGAAATTCTCCACCTCTCTAGATTTTCCTCCACCTGTTCCCTGCTCTCACTACAAAGCACAATGTCATCTGCAAACATCATTGTCCATGGAGACTCCAAAAGAAGTGTCTTTATAACATTAACGTTGTTTCAGATAATTAAATTCAACTATGAATCCTTAAAAAAGTGAATTAAAAACTGTATTTGCTATAATAATGTAGTTTTCTAGACTCATCTGTCATCCTGTCCATCACAATTTTTTGCTCTCTGCTCCACAATAGTCACCTCTTCTGCTCTTCGTTCTCTTTCATTTCCCTCATTCATCAACTCTTCAAAGTACTCCTTCCATCTTCCAATCACCCTCCTGGCACCTGTCAGTACATTTTCATCCCTATCTTAAATCACTCTAACCTGCTGTACATCCTTCCCATCTCTATCTTTCTGCCTCACCAACCTGTACAGATCCACCTCTCCCTCCTTACTATCCAATCTAGCATACGCATATAAGTCCTCATATGCTCTTTGTTTGGCTTTTACCACTTCTACCTTCACATACAAATTTATTTTATTACATACATAATATTACATGCAGGGATAACATTAGGTAAGGGTCCTTTGACATTTTTTACACTGCCCTTTGCTAGACGTAAACATTCTATAGTCTCTGTGGAATTACTAGAAGGCAGAAGAACCCCAGGAGATCAGACCACCAGAGCACATCTGTTACCTAAATCGTACTGATGGGAAGTTTGGATCATTTTAGTGACTCGATTCTTTGAATCTCCTTCATCAAAATGCACAAATCTTATTTTGAGGCATTTAGTTCATTTAGTTCTTTTACTAATAAAGTGTTACATTTTCAATAAACAAACCCCCAAAAAGTATACATACACAAATTGTCACTATAGTTTTGATTAATGAATAAATTACAATACATGTTATGAAAAACAGAATGAGCAGATCACCTCTTATATCTTCCGGTCCAAATCGTTCTCTCTTTTATCACGTGACTCCCAGACGCTATGGGAGTCACGTTACAAAAGAACGAATGACTCGGACTAGAAAAGTCAATAAGTAAATATTCATTTCTGTTTCCTGTACATAACCTACAGTGGTATTGCAATGCTTTTTGACCAGAGACTCTTTAGTTTTAACTTTAACTTTTTTTTTTACCATTCTAACATTTTTTAACATTCTGATTCCTTGCCAATAAACAACAACAACATTCCTTGCCAATAAACACCACACCTTTAAATTCGGCGCAAAAAAATGTAAAACCCACCTTCACAGTCGGCTTCGTCTTCTTGGTTTTTTCTTCATTTTTATCTGCGGCAGGCAAAGTACCACCACCTAAATGAATGATAGATAAAGTGTTTTTTTTTTTTTTTTTTGCATATATTTTTTTTGCCCATGTCACTAATATCTAAATCCACCTCTGTCATGAGTGAATCATCTTACAGTGATTATGTTGACACTTTTTAAAACTCTGCAAAAAAAAAAAAAAACATCTTCTTAGATAATGCATAAAATCTGCTTCTGAGTTTTTATTACCTGTAGGTTGCTGCAGTTTGTCTTGTTCTACAGTAGTTCTCCTTCTCCTTCCAGTTTTCTATTGTGCTTTGAGCGAGCATTTCTGAAAGATGCTCTATTAGTGCTGTAATGTAAATGCTAAAGTATTTTTTGACTTTGTACTGTAACATCTGTACTATTTGTGCACTGTAAATTTCTACAATAATTTCTAATAATCTACTGTAACAATAAGGAGTGGTACAGTGCATGCAGTGAGGGTCATCAAATGTGTGTATAAGTGCTGCCTTCCTTAAAATGTATTGCCATGTAAGCAACAAAATTTTGTACGGTTGGTCTCATCTTCATTAGTTTCATGATTTTTACACAAGTTCCAGTGTGTTATGAAGCAAGATCAGGTATGATACATGAAAGGAATTCAAATACATATTCAAATCTTATTTGTCACATACACAGTACGATATGCAGTGAAATACTTATACAACCGCTGGTGTCCTTAAAATCTAAATGATCAATAGAAATAAATTAGGGAATGAAATAAAGAATAAAATATAGATAAACTTGACTGCAGAAAAAAATTGAACAAAATATAAAATATAGGATATAAAAAATATATTTAAAAAAATCTAGCTGTACAAAATATACACAATAACACAAATATGAAAAATATGAAAAAAAAAATGTGCAAAATGAAATTAATAGAAATGTCCATAAAGTATGCAAAATGAAATGTCCAGAAAGTGTGCAGAATGAAAAGTAATAGAAATGTCCAGGGTGAGTGCAAATGTGCATGAATGTTCAAATGTATCATGTCCAATGTCCATAAAGTGCAGTGTGCAAAAAGGCTGTTTTGGTTGAGAGACCGTATCACCTGAGGAAAGAAACTCCTCCTCAGTCTCTCTGTGTTGGCCTTCAAGGAGTGGAATCACCCTAGCTTGGTGGTGAGTGTGGAGGGAGTTATAGTATTTAATGCTGAGCTGTTGCTGACAAAGAGCATTTTAACATAATTCCCCTTCCTAATGTCCAGGTGAGTGAGTGATGTGTGAAGGAGGTGAGAAATGGCATCGTCTGTAGGGGGGTTCGACCGGTATGTAAACTGTAAAGGGTCAACCAAAGTCTTAAATGTTAATCTGCCACTGCTCTGCCCATGGCCCTGTTGTCTTTAGCTTACTCTACCAAACTTCATTTGTAACCACCCTGTGGGGAAATGGTGCAGCTATTTTTATTGTCCATCAAAAAGCCCTAAACTGGTCTTGGGATGTGGGATTGAAAGGGTCAAAGCCTGAGCAGTCAGTTTTCCTCAAGATCTCTACAGTCATAGTATAATGCAGCGGATTGTGACAAAAATTACATGTTGATGAAAATAAAGACAGATGATTTATTAGTTTTTTTTTTTTTTAACCACATTTTAGTCTCGTCTTTTTCCGTCAAAGATATCGCATGTTGATTTTGTCATTGTCACTGTTCACTGACATCCATGACGTCTCGTCATCGTCTCGTCTTAGTCAAAGAAAAAAAAATGTTGTCAATGGGCAAGGCATGCCATATATACAAGTTACAGTAACTGTATTAATCATTAACATAAATCAAGGATTTAAACAGAAACATGAAGGAGGTTAAATAAACATAAATCAGAACTAAAAAGAAACATATAGAAACAGAAAAAAACATTCAGAGGGGGCACCCTCTAGTGGGCAGCTGAGAGCTGGCTGGAAAAAAAATGAAGAAAATTAACAAGAGTTTTTGCTTCATCGAAGGAGGTAGACTCAATATTAAGCAATAAAAATTACTATGTAGGACAACTTTCACACACTACCGGAATCACTCCTCTAAACAGATACATCTCCTCCACTGCTGCAGCCTTTGTTTCCCTCACGAGGGCTGTTGTTGCAGAACAGTTACTAAAGAACGGTCACTACACTTGGACACAAAATAATAAAAATGCTTTACACACAAGGTCACAATGTTATAAAAAAAAAAGTACACGCCCGCATGGATGTTGACCTTACAAGTGACGCACACGCACTGAGACTAGTGATGGGTCATTCATAAACAATTTGTTCTTTTTGAACGAGTCTTTATTTTATTTATATTTTTTGGGGGGATTTTTTCCAGATTATCTCTTTAGTCGTCGTATCCAATTCCTCCCCGCTACAAGGGGGCTCCCACATTAAGACTACTACTAAAACTTAGTCGAGAGGGCCGGAGACTATCACGTGTTTCCTCCGAACCACGTGACGCCAGCTGACCGCATCTTTTCGAACTGCTCGCTCACTCACCGTTGGAGGCGGCGTAACACACTCGGAGGACAGCGCTATCTGCTCCTTCCACGTGCGCGAGCTCACAGACGCCCCTGATTGGCTTTAGAGTCGTGATTAATGTGGGAGCACGAAGTACCTCTCATCCCTCAGATCTCTCTAGACCTCTGGCTGCGAGAGGTTACAGCATCACCCGGGAATCGAACTTGTGATCTCCGGATGATAGGGCGAGCACTGTACCACTGCACCACTCGGAGGCCTTGAACGAGTCTTTAACGTGACTCAGAAGAACGAGTAGTCTCGGAGAGTGATTTGTTCATTTATTACTGGGCGCGCATGCGCAAATCATCGCAAAACCTCTGTAGGATATGTACAAACAAAACTGAGTAGTTACCTTTGAGTCTCGGTCTGAATCGTTCGTTCTTTTGTCACGTGACTCCCATAGATGTTATGCAGTGCAGTACACATGAAACAGAGTTGAGCGGTTAATGCATGCTAATGCAGTGCAATAGATTCAAAAGAACAATCCACTCAGACTAGAAGACTCCTAGGGGAAGAACCGTTCAATTCTGTTTCCTGTGTTATGCACTGCATAGCATCTATGAGAGTCACTTGACAAAAGAATGAACGATTTAGACCAGAAGAGCTGCTCATTCTGTTTATCATAATATGTTCTTAGCTGCATTTTAACATTTTCATCACTGGAACTATAGCCAAAAGTTGTGGATGTGGATGTGTTGGGGGTCAGTTTTTGAAAATATAAAATTTTATGTTAATTCTGATCAAAAGAACGAAATGAACTAAATGACTCAAAAAAAAGATTTGTTTATTTTGATGAACGAGATTCAAAGAACCGAGTCACGGCAATGATCCAAAGTTCCTATCACTAACTGAGGCTGCGTTCCATTCTGAAGTGTATTTCACAGGGTGCTTCCTACTCCCTGCTCCGTTTGTCGGTAAAGGGAATTTTCTTTGACAAAACTCCACCATTCGGAACACTCTGCCAAGTCGACAGCGCAGACGTCACTTCCTCCGTAAGCAGACTACTTCCTACTATGGTAACATAAGCACCTCTTGGAACGATTACGTTTGGAACACAGCTTGAGACTAAGCATGGGAGATGATTACCCACAATCCCACAGCACAAGAGAGAGAAGAAGCATTGGCTCAGTTGTGATCATGTGACGCTTGGCGGAAAAAGCACTGTGTACTACTGGACTTATCTATCAAGACCTTAGTCATTTAATTATTTTTTTTAATTTTGCTCATCTTGCAAAACACTCGCAGGCCAAGTTACTTGCAAGGTTTCGTTTTTATGTACTAACATATTTTTGACATATAGGGGGCACAAATGCAACAACAATATCTATATCCAAATTGGCAATAAATGTTTTGATTATATATATTTTTTTATCATGATGACTCTATATATATCATACAGTACGGTACATAAAACCTTTCTGAGATTTCTGTAAGGGTCGTCAAAACATGTACTCTGTACAGTATATAAACAATCATTAGTCTGTGTTTTTATAAGAATAAGGCAACAATGGCGATGAATTTTGTACAACAGATTGCTATTTTTAACATTTCTGCGATTTTTGTCAGGACAGGAACGTATAAAGATCAAAAGGTCATTTGCCAAGACAACCATGTCACTTCATTGTTCACCATGGAATACGGATTTAAGGAAATATTAAACAGGTCCTGGGAAATAATATAGTTTAGCATAAACAATTTACTGCTATAGTTTTTCATTTTACTCCAAAACACACCCAAACACTTATTGTTTCATAAATATTCTTAAGAAATGATAATGGTCAGGTGTTATTGTTAACATCCTGGGACATAATGTAGTTTAAGAAAGTGTAAAAATCTCAGTATTCATAAAAAATATACCAAAATTCTGTCAAATAATGGCAGTGAAAATGTTAATGCATCTACACTCCCAGTATTTACCCTGCAGCAGGCATAAATTACATTCAGAGAAATGCATGAGAAATTTGAATAAATATGTTTATTGTACATTTTACAGTACTTTATTTTTATCCAGTAAATTAATGTATTTACTGTATTATGTATTGTCAATAAGTTACTGTAAGAAATGCAGTACATTTTTACAATGTGGATTAATGAAAGCTACTGGAGGGGTCAGAGTTTTTCTGCCAGTTACTAAATCTAAATATAATATATATACATATCTATATAGAGTGATTTAGAATTATTTTTAAATCAGGTTAATTAACTATGATTATTTAATGTTGATTTACTATACTTTTACATTATTGGTTATAATTAGGTGAATTTATAATAACATTAACACATTCTGGTTTTCGAAACATTTTAATAGGAATAATTGTGCTATATGTTAATAAAGCACACTTTCATGTCATTTTAAGTTATCATAGTACTTATATGAGTGTGAGAAAAAGGGTAAGGTTTTCATGGCACATTTTAATATTCTCTGAATTAAAGTTTTTTTTTTTTTTAAAACTAGTGTATATGGAAACCTTAATGAGCTTATTTTTTAATAAGAGACTAGCTTATTATTTGCTTATTTTTTTCCGCTTGCTGTTACCACAGTCACCACAGTGTTTCTGCCAGTTCTGACTTTACTTCCTGTAAATGCACGGTCTCTGTGTTTGTACTTTAGCCTATAAGAACCCATGGTGACACAGGAACAATCCTTGCTTTTTTTTTTTTTTTTTACTTAAACTCATGAATTCGTTAAGTGATATAATGACCATCCTGGTGTGGTCATGTGACAATCTGTGAATTTGTGCACCCATGACATCGTTTCCAAAATGGTGGTGTGTCTGGGTGGCACATATGACAGAACAGTAAGTTTAATCCCACGATGCATTTCATGAAAAATTTATATAAAATAAATTCAGAAAATATTGCTGAGACATGTGACACACAGAACTTTTAACCCAAGAATTGTCAGGAAAATGACATCTTGACATCTTTTAAAATATATTCCATTTGATCTATTCGGCCCGTGTTATAGCCTCCATAATTTTCCTTAAAGGTGAAGTGGGTCTGGGTTCTGAATGAGTTTAAACAAACAAACAAACAAACAAACAAACAAATAATACAATACAACTGTCTTTTACACACCAGAAATCAAAAATTAATGTGTTTAAGTGAAAAGATGAGAAATCAGTACACATATTACAATTTAGCATTTTCATATTTGGTTAGTAAATAACCTGCATAAACATCATATGTGTACATTATTCTATTAATTAACTATTTATTAATGGTGAAAATTTACCTTAATAGTGTAGTTCTATTGAAATCTTAGGATTTCAGACCTATATGTTCACAAACCGTCAATCGTAATGGAAAAAATCACATTTTAATCATGTATTAATTCTGATCTTAGTAGTATTTGTGCCACAAACTATAGAAGCTTTAAACCTGTCTGATGAAATATAGGAAGACAAGGCAGAGAACAGAACAGAAACAAACTGATTGTAGTTGCTATTAAATAAATGATAAGGCGAGGACATCTGGTCTGGGTTCAGATAAAGAGTCGTAAGT
>JAQMYJ010030588.1:0-12693 GCA_030014305.1 Clarias laeviceps | reverse complement strand
ATTATCTCCCAACGTCAGGATGTAGGGGTACGGCCTTGACACTTCAGCCTGCTGGAGGTGTTCCACCATGTTGGTTCTAACCTTAGAAAGAAAAAAAGTAAACATTTTGTTGAATAGCAAAGATTAAACTGAATAAGACTATTAATCAGTGTGTAATAGGATTGATACTAAATAAAAAAATTACAAAGCTGTCCATTAAGATAGGGTATAGGTAACTTGAAACAAAAACATGGAGACAGGTACTACCAAAAATAAAACAGCAAAATAAGCATGGCTTTTAGGATAAAGCTCTTTATGTCAGACTAGTTGATCTTGTGGTCTGCGTTGATTTTAAGCTAATTACCGAAAAAAATGTCGTAGCTGGTGTTATACTGGTACATTACAATCACCCAAATATTAATACTTCCATCTAGTAGTTACCTGTTCAGCTGTGGTACTTTTTCCTGTAGGTGACGCGTTGACTAGTTAATTTAGCCTTGGTTAAAGAGGGCGACCTGGTTAGCTTACATGCAATTACTGGTGATACATTAGCATATTTGTCAAAGGGGGAAAGGTGTAAAGTATTGTTATACCTCGGGAGAAACGCGGGAGAAATTTAACCGCGGAGTAAATTACTAACTAGTGAAAAACGGGAGGATTAGCAGGTCTGCATATTTGTGAGAAGATCAGTGTTTTGTAACACATCAGCATTTTAATGTGTTTGCTAACGCTAGCAACCTAACTAAATGCCTGCGTCATGCTAACACTACAGTTAACAGTTTAGCGTTCATTCATCACTTCACCATCTTCATCACCCTGCAAACATTCTACAAAGAAAGATAAAAAGCTCAGACATCTTAGCCGTTTCTTTCACACACAGGTGGGGTTCTTTGACTAACTATAGCAGCTATTGTCAGCTAAATTATCATACTGTACCTCAGACCAGCCTGAAAGTTTGAGTGTAACCGTAACACAGTAATAGTAATAAATCTTACATATAGTAATAATTTTTCAGTCATATGTGACTTAGGTTTGTGAACATGTGGATACAGACCTTGTATTTAACGTCATTTTCCCTTAAATGCCCGAGGAGGATGAACCGTCACCAGCGGTGTGGGAGCTCAAGAGAGACACGAAACTCTGACTGACAGCCGCTGAATACACCGGTGAACTTTGGGGGGCAGCCAAGCAAACTTCAACCCAGCAGCTGGGTTACACAAAAACTACCCAACTCTCTGTAAATAACCCAGAAAAATGACCCAACAGCGGCAACCCAGCGTTTGGGTAGAAAAAACAACCCGTGCATACACTCCTGAACATCCACAGTTCCTTCAAAGTGCACTTGGTCCTGAATCCACAGGTCGTCTTCTGCTTGCTAAAACCTTTTGCACACGAGGTGAACAGAATGCTCCAAAGAGTTGTTTCCTACCGCAATGAGGCTTTGGTACACTTTTAATTTGATACGGGGTTTCCCATGCTTTTTCCATTGGGAGGCAGTTTTATTTAAACAGAGTAAAATGAATAAGATTATTGCATGTTGTGTGTGTCCACTTAAAAAGATTGTCAGGGATTACGTAAAAAAAATATGTTAAGGAAAAAATGCACATTGTCTTGTGTTCTTAACAAATGCAGATTAATTTCTAACTTAGATATATTTATGTAAATGTACAAACTTGATTATTTATTGTTGATTACTCAGATTTAATTATGCTGCATTTACAACATCTCAGATTTATTTTTTTCAGTGTATATATATCAAGTGATTCGCTGAACTTTTTTTAGGAGATCTCTGTTACAGATCCGGAAGAACTCCATGCAGATCTACAGTCTTTAAAAACAACAACAACAACAAAACAGTATAAATAATCAGAACATTTTCCAATATAAAGTTCAAAATTTCCAGAAATAATTAAAAATATTAACAACCAAAAAGGCAATTTTTATCATCACTCATTACTAATGATAACCAGAAAATAGTTGCCAATCAGTTACTTACGTCTTCTTTTACAAAAAGTCCAGGCCATCTCTCTGTAATCTCTTCTATGCTGAACCTCAACAACTTCTTTGCGGCGAAGAGTAAAGGTTTCTTGCATCTGTCGGTGAATGTGTGGTTTCCGTTTTTTTTTCTTCATTTCATCAATCATAGCAAGTCTTTTCTCTTCAAGTGAATCTTCTGTCTGACCTTCAGGATGGTTAGGCAAAAAATTTACCTCTGCTTTTTTAGGTTTTCTCATGTAGGCCCGTTCTGCCATACCCTCACATGATTTTCTTTTACGGTTAACACTTACTTCAGAACAACCAGCTTCCCTTAGTTTGGCCCGGTAATTACCAAGCTTAAACTTTATACTCATCACCCAGCCATCCCAACCTGTGCGTTTGCCAGGTTCTGTAAGGCAAGGGTGTTTCTGTACTAGAGCAGACACAACCGACTGGATCTCATAGGCATCAGGGTAGGCTTTGATTTCCAAAATGGCCTGTGCAATTTTGTCCAGAATCTGAGACTTCCTATCTCTTGGGACATTCAGTGGCTTCTTTGTCTCCTGGTAAACTCATTGGCTTTTACGCAGCCTGAGTTCGACATCGAGAGGAAAAAGTAGGTATGTTAAAAGTGGATGGCCACTGTTCAGCACTTCTTAGGTTTCTTAGCACAGACGATTCAGGGCTTTGATCACTACTTTGAGAGCTTGACATGCTTGCTATATCAAGAGAAGACACTGAATGAGAATCTTCAGAGTGACGTGGAGGAGATACCTCTTCCCACAGAAGCCTTAAGGTTGCCTTTTCTGCTGGTAGCTCTATGATATTATTCAAGTTACAAGGTTCATTGTTAAAGTCTGGGTCTTCAAACTGTAGTGAGAAATTTTCACATTTTATTTGTAATGTCTGAATAAGGACAGACTTCAATTGGTCCACTGACTGAGGCCTCTGAGGAAGTTCAACCCTCCTGATGTTGGTAGGGGAAATGTGATCCCGCAACAACATGATCTTCAGAACACACAAACTAGAATAAAAAAGAAATCATCATTAATACATAAGCATACATATTATTATAAAATCTGTGGATGCACCCTAGAAAAGATAATATATTAAGAGAAGTAACATATCTGACCAAGAATACAGATTAAATTGTTCACGGTTATCGACCTCTAATGAGTTTTTGAGATCTGAAATGCTCAAGATACCAGGTTGACAGTTTTGTGCAAAGGAATGACGCATCTCTGGAGGAGGTCACTACACAGTTCAATATTTTGAAAAATTCTGGCAAACCACTACATTGTCCTGCAGAGATAATCATGCCAGCTCTATATCAAACTCCATGCAAATGAATATCAGAGGGCAGAGACACTTCCCTTGTGTTTGGATACCTTCTCTTAACCATGGTCCTAATTGATGCTTCCAGAGAGGCAACTGTGAAAACCTTTGCTTTCTCTACATATACCCTTTGTTTAAAAAGGTCCTCACCATCCATATAGTAAGCCATCATCTGTTGATGCTTTGTGGAAAGTGTCAGTAGAACATTCTTGAAGTTTTGAGTGTCATGGACTACGTTTTTAAAATAACTGTGCTTTGCCTCGAAGCGCATTGTCCATAATGACACCTATGGTCCAAAACAACAAATCAAATGTGGGTAATGGTTAATAAAATGATGTTTTGGATTTAAAGAAAAGTTTGGAAAAGTTTCAGTGAGTAAGTTTTGGTGATCTATTATTTTGCTCTCTATGTATCACAGAGACTCATTTGAAATCTTTGAAGATAGAATCTCAGTTATAACCTTCAGGTCCATTAGAATCTCCCAAGATGGTTCATTTTCAGGGATTTTGTGGCCAATTGTTAGAGGTAGCATACGTAAAAGTGTCCAGTTTTCATGTGCATTTCCACCTACAGTACCCTTGGAGAAACATGACTTAGTTAATACCTTTGGCTTGTTAACCCTGTGTGGCAATGCTGAGAGAAGGGGAAGGATGTAAAGTATTTTGAAACCAATTACCCCACCCGAGGTTAACCGGGGAAATAACCCAATTAAGGAACACAGGTTCGTAGGCTAAGTGACCCAGAGAGACAAGTGTACAAATGTCCAAAACTTTATTTTAGTTCACAATAAATAGTTAAAACACTCAATAGCATTCAATGCTACAGTACATATCAAAGCGCCATCATGCACAATACAAGTCAAACCGGGTGCTATGTGTACTCACAAAATAAAATCACACAAAGGAAAAGAATAAATTAAAACAATACTTCCAAAAAAAAAAAAAAAAAGAACAAAACCAACAGGGGCAGGCTAAATGAGGTACAGATCCTAAAGGTGCACTTCACACACATCCACACACACTCACACAAGGTGAAACGTGAATACAAGCAGCACTGCACTTCACACAGTTATACTACCACCAGTACTCAGAGCTAGCTAACTAGCCTCCCAGCCCAACAGTGCCTAAGGTGGACTAACACAAAATAATATTAAATAATACAATAACTATAAACACATCCAAATTAACCAAAAGAGCACAATATATAAAAGAAAACAAAAGTAAAACACAAAAACAGGAAATAGAAAACAAAAAGGAAAAACACAGGGAAAGCAACCCGGAGAAACACCGGAGAACCAGCAGCGCCGTCCGCCGTCAATGCCGAGAGCAAGTACTTCCGCCTTCAGCGATTCACTGGCACTACATCAGACACCCATAGCAAACTAAGAAAAAGAACTATTACTAAAATACATCCTTTTCATGAACCAGAAAAAACGAAACGCACTTACCAAGACGAATTGTTGTGCCACGGGAGTTGTACCATTACTCACAGCTCGCAACAAAATACCAGTCAGGAAAACGCATACGCGGAGAAAGCTCCACGGCTAAGCAGTACACAAACACCGGTTAACATTACCCGACGCCAAAACGCACAGCACGTAATGAGCGAATACCAACCTGACAAAGAGTGGACAGTCTGACTCAACCGGATACCAATCGGCCATTGTGCGGACTAAGGGAAAAAGAAATATCAGCGTTTTAATGTACATGCCCACCTCTCCATTAGCCACATAGCTACAAACACAAACCACACACCTTCTGTCCATGCGCACACAGTAAAGGCGGTCCTAGTCGTGACGTATACCAGGTAAAATAACTCCAGCCTTAAATACTATCAGGAACCATTCTGATAGGCTATTGGGGGTGACAAATCACCTACCTGTGAGCCAATGAGACGACCCCATCACCCACATTGCCACAATCTACCCACAGCTCTTGAATCGTCGCCCCGACAATTATCCAATTAACCTAAGCCCAAGGCCTGAACAGTGCAGACATGAAATTGGACGAAGCATCAACAGCCTCAATGCCTAGAGCACCAGGATCGATCCTGGGTAATTGACTTACGGCACCCTGCCCTGATAGTCCAGGACCCACAGGGGCCTCGACTGCAGCATCCGCCCAAAACACCAATGAACTGGGGTCTGCCAGAACCCGGCCCTGACTCTCTGACTCAATGGCCACGGGCAGAGTCTCCGGTACCACCCTAAACAGGTCAACACACATGCGCAGACTACTGTCCCCTTTCCGGACAAGCGCTAGGAGCGACGCATATGAACTACAGCTTTCTCTAATAGCGTTGGCTTCTAGAAGCTGGCTAATATGCAACTTAACTACTTCATATTCTGACGGCAGAATTCGCCTATACCGCTGATGATATATTCAGTGAGCATACATGCAATGTATTTAGGTCCTAGGCCACTGAGTGATGTATAAACAAGTAAAAATACTTTAAAATCTATCCTAAATGTTACAGGAAGCCAGTGTAAGGACCTGAGGACTGGTGTGATGTGCTCAGATGTTCAGGTTCTAGTCAGAATCCTGGCAGCAGCATTCTGGATGAGCTGCAGCTGTCTAATGGTCTTCTTGGGAAGGCCGGTGAGGAGACCATTACAATAATAAACCCTGCTGGTGATAAATGCATGGACAAGTTTCTCCAAGTCTTTATTGGAAACAAAACATCTAATTCTTGCAATGTTTTTGAGATGATAGTATGATGATATAGTTACTGCTTTGACATGACTACTGAAACTAAGGTCTGTCTCCAGAATCACCCCAAGATTATTGACTCGATTTTTAGTTGTTTGACCCATAGAGTGAAGGTATGCATTTACCTTCAGAGCTTCATCTTTGTATCCAAATGCAATGACCTCAGTTTTCTCCTTGTTTAACTGAAGAAAATTTTGGCACATCCAACTGTTAATTTCATCAATGCATTGGCAGAGAGAGTCAACTGGGCTGTAGTCATTTGGAGATAAAGCTAGGTAGATCTGGGTATCATCAGTGTGGAAAAGCGAGAACCACCACTCGCTTATGAACGTGGTAAATATTCGTATAAGGTGGTAAAAATGATGGCTCCACCCGCAATAGCACTTCAGTGCAAAGTGATATTTATTTACAGTGCTCAGGAAAATGTACAGTCCACTAGTGCAGTATATTTACAGGTGACAACACAAAACAAGGGAGAGGGAAAAAACAAAAAGGAAAATAAAGATGGGGAAATAAATCCCCCCCCCCAAAAAAACAGCATGTATCCACAATATAACAATAGGAAAAATAGAAAAATTACTCAATGGTTTGGCCAGGCTCAGTATCGCACACTGGAGTGCCGGCCGTCGCACGCCTACTTAAAAATAAAACATAACAGCATGCCAAAATAGCACGACACATTTAAATGTCTGGGATTATGAACACGCGTAAACAGAGGGAGTAATGTACATTATGTGCATGTGCCATCGGAAGCGTGTGTGCACCGGCGCTGCCGACAGCAGGCTGAAACACCGGGAGGGGAGTGAACGTGATGTTTCTTTCAGAGGTAAGCGCGTGAGTGTGTGTGTGCAAGCAGAGGGAGAGAGGATATGAATGTGTGTGCCAGGGTTGCTCAGCGGTGACATCTAGGCCAGCTTTGTCACAATCAGCATAGCTGTGATAGGCAATTTGGTTCTTTTTCATTGTCTGACTTAGTGGGAGCATATACAGGCTAAAGAGGAGTGGTGCAAGAATTGAGCCTTGTGGGACTCCGCATGTCATGGACGTCCACCTAGACTTATGATCTCCTATACTCACATGATAACATCTCCCATCTCCCTACGTATGACCTGAACCATTTGAGTACCATTCCAGAAAGCTCGACCAAGTTTTCCAGTCTTTCTATGTTATGATCAAACACAGCACTAAGATCCAGCAGTACCAACACTGATATTTTGCCAGAATCAGAATTTAAATTAATATCATTTATCTTCACGAGCGCTGTCTCTGTACTGTGATGCACCCGGAAACCAGATTGAAAACTGTCCAGGTATCCATTTAAGTTTAAGTGGTTGTGTAGTTTACACAATCAGTTAACACAATGGCACTCTGCACGAAAGGACAGAGCAGGTTGTACTTTCTGAGAAGGCTCAGGTCTTCCGTCATCTGCAATACCATTCTTCGGATGTTTTACAAATCTGTTGTGGCGAGTGTCGTTTTCTATGCTGTGGTCTGTTGGGGCTTCAACATGAAAGCGGCAGACAGAAACAGACTGGACAAGGTCATTAAAAGGGCCGGATCTGTCCGGGGCCTGGAGCTGGACTCTGTTGATGTTGTGGCAAAGAGGAGGATTCTGTCTGAAATACACACAATCTTGAACAATATTTCTCACCCCCTATACAGTATTCTCTCTGACCAGAGGAGCAATTTCAGCCAGAGACTGATTATGACCAGGTGTTCTACAGAACGCCACAGGAGATCTTTTATCCCAATGGCCATTGAATTATACAACTCGTCTCTGTAACGTTTACACTACGGGATACGGACTGTCAGTAGTTACTGATCAATAATACTTTATGACACTATTGTTCCCACAACTCAAGATTTAAGTTCCAAGTGCAATATCTGATTACCAGTACATTTATGCAATATTCTTTATTTTCACTTACACTACAGTTCAAGTGCAATATTGGTATATTGATTATTTTCAGTGCAATATGTAACCTTGTGTGTTATATTTAATTCTATTTTTACTTCTATTTATTGCATTATTTTTAAATTTTATTTCTTAAATTTTATTTTTTCCCTTGTCTAATCTATTTTTTTTTTTTATTCCCGGTAAATTAAATCAATGTAACTGTATGACCAAGACAAAGCAATTTCCCTCTGGGATTAATAAAGTTCTTTGAACCTTGAATCTTTGAATCTAATGGTGTGTAGTCTTTGTCTATGTGCTAGATCAGAGCCGATGTAGGTAAGATTTAGAGAAATAGGGAAACTATTGCTAAAGAATCACTGTTCTGTCATTTTAAACTATATTTAATGTTTACTGAATAGAATAAAACACACTGTGAATAGTTTCTTAATGGTTCTGTTCACTATCCAGTCCAGTAGGGGGCAGTGAAACACCCAACTAAAAGACGAAGAAGAAGAAGAGCTGAAGACGTTGTGCCTCTTGGACGGCTTAGTTCACCTAAGCTAAAACAATCTCTACATTTAGCTGTTCTGCAGTTTTACTGAGAATCTTAAACCAGATCGAGATAAAATAATAACAGCATTTGGAGAGAATTAACTAACTGATCCTGAGGTAAATTAAACAGTTACTGGATCCTAAATAGAGCTCTGTTCAGGTAATAGTGTCTGTAGTACTTGAAAATAATTATAATTATTAAATTAAATTAAATTAGTCGTTTTATATATTGCTATTGTACAGTGTTTTGTATTTTTCATGATGCTGAATTCTATTTTCTTTCCTTAACCAGAGATAAAGAAGCACAAAATATTATTTGTACTATGACTAGTCAAGAAGAATTTCAGACAGACCTTCACCACTGCTTAGAGTGTGGAAAGAGTTTTAGTCAAGAGAAGGGTCTCACAGCACACAAGCGCATCCACAGACAAGATAAACCACATCAGTGCTCACAGTGTGGAAAGAGTTTCACTTATAAATGTCTTCTCCAGAGACATCAGCGCGTTCACACAGGACAGAAGCCGTATCAGTGCTCACAGTGTGGAAAGAGATTCCTTAATAAATATCATCTCAAACAACATCAGCACACTCATACAGGAGAGAAGCCGTATCAGTGCTCACAGTGTGGAAAGAGTTTTAGTCAACATGAGAGATTTGAAATTACATGAATACATCCATACAGGAGAGAAGCCGTATCAGTGCTCACAGTGTGCGAAGAGTTTCATTAATAAATATCGTCTCCACCAACATCAGCGCACTCATACAGGAGAGAAGCCGCATCAGTGCTCACAGTGTGGAAAGAGTTTTGCTAACATGATAGATTTGAAAATACACAAGTACATCCATACAGGAGAGAAGCCGTATCAGTGCTCACAGTGTGGGAAGAGTTTTAATCAAAAGTATTCTCTCAAGCAACATCAGCGCATTCACACAGCAGACAAACCGCTTCACTGTTCACAGTGTGGGAAGAGTTTTAATCAAAAGTATTCTCTCAAGCAACATCAGCGCATTCACACAGGAGACAAACCGTTTCACTGTTCACAGTGTGGGAAGAGTTTTAATCAAAGGGCCTCTCTTCGAGAACATCAGCGTATTCACACTGGGGAGAAGCCATATTACTGCTCAGAGTGTGGGAAGAGTTTTAGTAATTTGAGGAATTTCCAACAACACCAGCGCATTCACACTGGAGAGAAGCCGTATTACTGCTCCATGTGTGGAAATAATTTTTCTCGAATCAGCTCTTTTAATAAGCATCTATGCACGCAGAAAAAGAAAAAGAAAAGAAAAAAAGAACTTGTAATATTTACTTGATAAAATCTTCATAACAATTTGCCCACATAGATAAGTAAATTTTATTGCTTCACTATTAAGTAAAACTCATCTGTAATTGTCCGGTAAACTCTACTTACCAATTAAATTAACATTTTAAATTAACAATAAATCATTTTGTTTTGTAAGATTTTCCCTTACTTGGTTTTATCAATTTATATTACTCCCTATAATGTAAACGTTGCTAATTTATGTTTTGGAAAGAAACTTAATTATTTCATCTATACCTTTCATAAATCACACAACTAAAATATAATTAAACAGTTTATTCACCAACATTACCAAATATTTTTGACATTCACAGTCTCAATACAGGTTGTCTTTTTAATAAAAGTGCATTCAGCTAAACTTTGCATCTGTAGGAACAACTGGACGGCATAAATAAATAAATAAAATATATAAAATAAATATTAATTAATTAATAAAATACAGCATTTGTTTAGAAATAAAATATAGCAGAAAATACATTAAACAAACTAGAATAAACTTTAAAACTTAATAGCCCTCTGAAGCAGTGAACACTGAACATGTAAAGACTTGTAGTTGAGCCATATCAATATCTTTTAAGATGATAACTTCATTGTTAAATCTTGCACTTTTGGTGATCGCTTAATCCCATCAAGTTCTAAAAGAACTTTTTGAAATTGCTCAAATGTGTAGCGCACAAGTGCTAGGGGGTATGCAAGGTTAAAGGCATAAATTAGTCCCATAAGCAGTGCATATGCCTTTGCAGTATTGCCACATTCTTGCAAAATTTCCTTTCCTTCAAGGATAATGGATACACCAACCGGTTCTTCCCCGTCGACAGCACGGACGACAAGGATTTTATGAATGTGCAAACTGGCATCACTTCGTCTGTCCTCCTGCATAAAATTTACAAGAAAATAAATGAATTATTTTGAGAAACAACAAAAATCTCAATTGCTTTAATCACCTGTGCTGACCTCATTATCACAGACTTCATAAAAATAATTGGTAATAAAAAATGACCATCACTTCATATACTTCAGATTGTTAAACTTGGGTTAAGTTGCTTTAGCAATAATCTTGCATCAGTAAAACATTTGTAAAACATGGCATGAGATGGCTACACTCCATAGATTACCCTGCACTTTTATAGTGTCAGAAATCCTATGATGAATGCTGAAATTGTATTTAAAGGGTTAGTCCAAACATGAAAATTCTTTCAATAATTACTCAGATTTATGATGTTACAAAACTTTATGTTCATATGTAATCATTTGTTACATGCTTCTGTCCAATGCAACAAACACTATGTTTACAAGTTAAACTTGTAATTTACAATTACTTGCTTTTTCTGGGAATCAAACCCATGACCTTGGCATTGGTAGCACCATGCTCTACTGTTTGAGCTAGATATAGATGGTCATCACTAAGCAGAACATGTCAACCCCTTCATCTACCTTTATCTTGTACTGAATTTAAAAGAAAACCATGCTTTACCAGGCAATCATCTAAGAGATCCTCCTCTTCCTCCCGAAGGTAAAGAATGGGGCTGCGGATAACAGATTCACGTCTCATCTCTACGCTTTGTTTCTGTGAAAATATTTACATTGTATCATTACATAATCTTTTATTCGTACAACTACATTTAGTCATTTCATCTTTTGTAAGTTTGCCTTCATCCAAAGCAAATTACAAAAGAGGAAGGCATCAAGCATGCCAAGCAGTGCTACTAACACACAGATTCTGACACTGTTAGAAAAATACAAGATAGAATAGTGAGGGATTAAGAAAAAAGTGAGAAGCAAGAATTATGTGTGGAAAGATTAAGCATGCAAGGTCACAGGATGACTCTGCTTCTTTTTCTTGTCTGCAATGCGATTTGGACAAATTAGAGCTGCTGTCAATACTGTATGAACATATGTACAGATTCTTTACAGTTTAAATTTAACTTTTATTAAATGTAAAAAAAAAAAAAAATAATAATTTTATTGCTAGTGCTCTTTTACCATTTAATGCTTTTACACACCTGACTCAGTTTGTTCAAAAATGGCATCTCACTGGTGAGCCTTTCTCTGAACATGCCGTTTTCATGAGGGGTAAGGTAAATTATTATTATTATTATTATTTTACCACATGACCTCTGGAGGGCTCCGTAGGTTCAAGTTTTTACACGAAAAACAGTGTTTTGTGAATCTCCACACTATTAAAAACTGAAATATTGCTAATTGTACGTCCGGAGATTAAGATGAAAATGAATTGGGAGTCTGGAAAACGAGAATCGCATCCAAAACAGAAAGGTAAACTTACCTCGAACATGACAAACTCCAGCTCCAGCCTCGCTGCGCAGTACCTCCATGATGATCCCCAACCGACTGATCCACAGCACGGGTACAGCGTCTCCAAATATGCATGCGCAGTTTAATTTGAATTTTAAACTAACCTTTTATAGTAAAATTTACTTAATATTATTAGGTTTATATGCAGTGACTATAAAACATTTAAATGTTACAAGTAAATACATAATAATATTTAACTCTTTCCACCCAGTTAATTTATTACATGAATTAAATGTGTAGGTATTTAAACTTTTACTTAGGAAATTCTAGTTCTCCTTGAAATTTATTTTTACAATGTAAAAATTATGATGGTTCATTTAATATATTTTGCCACACCAAAAAGTCTTTTTTTTTTTTCAGTGTACTGAAGGAGTGGAAAAAAGTATTCTCAAGGTACATGTCCTTGAAGGGATGCTTTAGGGCCACAAACTGGGATGTGAAACACATGGTGAGGACATTGAAGGATTGATTGGCTAATACAATGTTGGACTGAGGTTTGGAGAGCATGAATTATTCAATTCAATTCAATTCAATTCTTATTTGTATAGCGCTTTTAACAATTGACATTGTCCCAAAGCAGCTTCACACAATCAAAAGAATTATTTAAGTTTGT
>JAQMYJ010030587.1:0-12803 GCA_030014305.1 Clarias laeviceps | reverse complement strand
ATAGTCACACATCCCTGTGCCACTCTTGAAAGCAGTTCCTGTTCAACTGAAGACACAGGAGAACATTGCATGCCTGGTATTTCCAAGGTGTTTTTGCCGCTTGCCATGCACTGCTTTGCCATAAGCACATAACCTGCGACCAGCAGTGGCACCTCCTTGTCCGTTTTGGTGCTACTTCCTGTGAGATACCACAAAGCTCTTTGATGAGTTGTTCCATAAACACTTTATGGGACAGGTTACCATATAGTTCTTTATGCACAGTGAAAGCATTGGTAGCAGCAATGTCCAAGAAATGCACCACTGTACACTGTACCACTTCATTGTTTTGTGCTTTGCAATGTAGTACTGTAATAGCATTATCAGAGAGATCAGCTATTACAGTCAGTACATGTACTGATCAGTACATGTGCTGGTTGTACGCAGTCACAGGTGCAGAACATGGAAATGTCTTTGTAGCCCATGCACCTTGCAATTTCACCATCCTCTTCACCGTGTCTCCTGTATAAGTAGAATGGATGGCAGAACAGACAGATACTTCTCGCGTGCCCATCCACTTCACAAATACAAGAGAGCCATCTCGAATCCACCTGACGGATCCCCTGGCAGACTTTAGAGGGTGAATTATCTGCATTCCAAGGGCAGTCCATCCTTACAGTTGTCTCTGTAAGTCCCACATGCACCAAACTTCATGGGAAGCAAGTCTTTTAGGAGCTTTGGACTTGTGTAGAAATTGCCCATGTACACATGGTACCCCGAGCCTAAAACTTTACAGTCCAAAAGAGACGATCGTGTTCAGATGTGCCCCTCTTTCCTGTCATTCTCCTTATCTGCATCTGGCTGACTCATGTGCACATTCCAAGATATCATCCGGTATCTGTCCCTTGACATAACAGTAGCTGGAGCAGGTACTGTAAAACAAACTGTTCTGTGTCCAGTAGTCTGTGATGGAGGACAACTTCACCATTGCCATGTAAAATACGATCCCAAAGTAGTGGTACATCTCAGTGATGCTGATGTCTGTCCATTTATATTTGCGTCCTTTCGCAGTTGCTTTGGCAGCCTGAGCATTTGTGTTGTGTCACAGAGTCGAAACAGCACTCGTTGAAAAAAACAGCTTAAATAGACTCATGGGAGAATGTGAGTCAGCAGACGGCAGTTGTGGTACAGGTTCCTGTGCGGGCAGAAATCGCAGAGTGTGTGAAACCGTGTCACCACCAGTCCGAGTTTTCCATGACGTTACCTGCATCTTGTTTGCCTTTGCTTTTTTGGGGGACAGGTGGCTGATCATTTTCAAAAAAACAAGCAAAAAAAATAAAAAAAATCATGAGCATGCTGATAACATAATAACATAAACTAATATACACATATACACGTGCACTTACTTAGTATGATTTTTAATTGCGCTCAAAACTGAATGGCGCTTGCGTGTCTCGATGTGAGGTCCTGGTGAAGGCAAGGGTGATGCAGACACATTCCTAAAAACAAATAAATAAAAAAATGTTAGCCTATACATGACAGCATCAATGATGGTGATACAACTGACATTTTTGAGGAAACTATACACACTGCTGCCATAATTCAATTTGAGTTTAAAAAAAGGCCATAGATAAAGTGTGTATATATTTTGTGCCCCTCTGTATCTTTTGATGAGCAATAGGCTGGACAAATATCTGTTGATGGGCGATAGACCATGTAGTGCATCTCAAACATTTACACCTGAGACATTAGCAAACACCATCCACTGGACATGCTTTACAAACATATTTAACACATTCGAAACATTTACAAGCAGGTATTTGTAAATACAAGCTAAACAAAAGGCATTATGAACATTTACACCACATAAATCCATAAACATCCTTTAGCTATATAAAGCAGTATTTTAGCCTGGAGCTAACATGTTTGTGCTAAATAACATTACCAATAGCAGTGTTATAAGCTAACCAAAACAGAGCCAAATATATATTAGCAAATTACCAAAACGAGGTGAAATACATTAGAACATTTACAAACATCTGTAAACTCCATAAGGCATTAGCTTAGCCACCGGGAAATAACATGTTTGCTACATAAGGCAGCATGTTAGCAGTGTTATCTACATGCTACACTAAACTATGTAAATGGCATTGAAAGCCAATGTGTCACATAAGCTGACAAAAGCTAGCTGAAGTGAGGAAAATGTTTACTAATATTAGTTCAATATTAACAGAATAAGAGTTATATAAGACTTAATAACGTACCCAATGTCATAACAGCTTGCTTGAATGTCCTCTGCTGGATCTATTCTCTCTTCAAAATGCTCCCGTTCGTCGTTGGAGTCACAATCTACTACTGAGGAAAAGGTAAACTCCTCCCACTGTCCAGAACATTCTGAAAAGCTTCCTCTGCTGTGTAGCGCGTGCCATCTTCCAAACGTGCAGAAAACTCACTGAATCTGTGTGTTTTTAGTGATGGGTCGTTCATGATTGATTCAGTCTTTTTGAACAAATCTTTAGCGTGACTCAGAAGAACGAGTAGTCCCGGGAGAGTGATTCGTTCATTTTCTACTGGGCGCTCACGCGCAAATGATCGCATGACCTCAATAAGAATTGAGCGATTCTTTCTTATTGACTCTTCTACTCCGAGTCGTTCATTCTTTTTTCACGTGACTCCCATAGACACTATGCGGTGCAATAGATTCAAAAGAACGAACGACTCAGACTAGAAGATATGAGAGGTGAGCTACTCATTCTGTTTATTATAATATGTCCTTAGCTGCATTGTAATATTTTCATTACTAAAACTATAGGGAAATAACTATGTATGTAGACGTATGGGGGTCTTTTTTATTGAAAACATTTTATTTTGTTTCTGATCAAAAGAACGAAATGAACTAAATGACTCAAAAAAAGATTCGCTCATTTTGATGAAAGAGACTCAAATAACCGAGTCACTAAAATGATTCAAAATTACCATCACTACAAGCTGGTCAGTGTGTGTGCGTCTGTTTTAATCTGGTGTCCAGCAGGCGCGGCTTTGTATATAAAGTACCCGGACTGTTTTCCGTGTGAATGCCGTGTGGGCGTGTCCTGCCTCGGGTCATTAGCAGATAATGAAGTGCGACAGAAATTCTGTGCCTCGCCTTGGTTTCACATGGATTACATAAACTGAAAATATTTCTTTTTCATTTACATCACTTCATTTAAAAGTAGACACTTTAAGCTTTCTATAGATATATTTCTCATGTCTGTCTGTGCAGTAGACACAGAGTTTCAGTTCATTTTAGTGACGTGTTTCAAAAAGATTTTCGCGGACACTGAGGCATCTGAAAGCGCACCCTGTTTATTTTTCTTTATTTTACAAAGGCACAATGTTTTGTGGACATTGTGAGTATACATAAATAAAAGTAGACCTTTTACAGATTCAAATGATGTACTACACTTATGTTTATGATCAAACATTACGAAGCATTTTAAGTTCTTTTCACGGTTACCAGAAAAAAATGCAAGTGTACCCGCCAGCGGGTACGCCGACTCCTAAGGTTTAAGGCACTGGACTACAGTTCGGAAAGTCCCAGGTTCAAATCCTATGACCACCAAGTTGTCTGTGTTGGGCCCTTGAGCAAGGCTCTTAACTCTCAACTGCTCAGATGTATGATGAGATAAAAATGTAAGTCTCTCTGTATAAGGGCACCTGCCAAATGCTTAACTGTAAATATGCAAACTAAAAGAAAAGGTGAGGTGAGGATTAAAACGGATCCATGAATATCTGTGTCTAAGTACTATTTTTAAATTTCAGTATAAGAGGAAGCATTATAATTATATACACAACCTGTACAATGAAATCTTTCTTTTCACTGTTTCTAGTTCATGCAAATTCATAAAATTAACAGACATACTGTACAGCCACCAGTCTGTAAAGCTTACAAAGACACAGCTGTCCTTTTCTTAAATAAGTTACTGGTGTATGATAAAATCGCTGCCACACCAAAACACAGTTAATACTGAGATAAGAGTTTCGACCTCCAATATGCAAAATGCTGAAAGTAAAAACAAAAAGTATGCGACAGAGATAGCACTTTTCTTATGTAGTTTCTGGTAACGCATGCAAAGTAGTTGAGATTTCCTGTTAGTCAGACAGCTCTGACACTGAAGATAAGGAGATAGGAGGAGTTGGAAAAGGACAGTGATACTGGATAACAGGAGGTTTGTTATGTTCATGTGCAAAAGGTGAGAAGAAGAAGAGAAGCATGCATTACCAAAACTCTCACAACACACAACCTGCGTGAAGTACATGACATACTTGAGGTATGGATTTTTACTTTCCATGCATGTACTATGTATGGATATACTGAATGTAAACCACAGAACAATAGAATTCCTGAATATGACTGGTCAGAGGGTATATATTATTTTTTTTATAACAGCACGGCTCAGACAGTAACTCTGCCTTTGACCTAAACAATAGGTTTATATTAATGCACTTGTTTTAATGTGTAATTGATTTTGTAGTAACAGCTCACTCTGGAACTTAGAGTGTGGAAGATAGCTCAGATGCCAAAATGTTGTAAAAGTTATGTTGGGGTTTGGAAGTTTACAATTTCCATGATCTTTTTTTTTTTTACTAGTTTGTTTGTTTGTTTTACGAGAGATAGAGAGAGAGGAGGAATTATTGTTTAACACAACCATAACATTAAGGCATAATAGTATATAAAAAGAATGATATATTTTAATAATTAAATGGAGATGTTTGTTGTTGTTTTTTCTACCTAGAGAAATGTCATCTCATTTCAATGACCCCGCTCTTTTCAGGTCAGTGTCTGTGTAAGAGAGAGAAAGACAGATAACGAGAGAGAGAGTGCATAAAATGTCCATACATGATTTTGTGCTGTTAATTGCAATGTTAATTGCAATGCATTTGTTTACTGTTTTAGTTCAGTAGCTTTTTTTATTTATTCATTTATTAATTAATTTATTTTTTATTATAAAAACTTATTTTTTCTCTATTTAACAATATATACTGTATAACTTTTATTATAAAACTTATTTTTTTCTCTATTTAACAATATATACTGTATTACTCTACGTCACAAGTGTTCTACAATTAAGCAATATTACATGAGAGGGAGTGCCTCGCTGAAGGATATAGCATGGCTGTGATGCGGTCATAGGCATGAAGGTACAAACCAAGTGGTGAATATAGTACATCACAGTCATGCTGTATCGAGTAATATAGCATGACCTCGAGTTCAAGCGTGAAGCCCAAATGTACTGTACTGTAGATCCAGGCCATGACAGCTTGCGGTTTTTGGTATCTTTAATCTGTGAATTTTGCCTTAATGATTTTTTCCATTTTGTTTCTGAAGATGAGTGAGTGAGTGGACCACCTATTGCCTTAATTATGGCTCCCATTCCCTGTGGCATTGTTTTATAAACTTATGCAATGTCACAACATTTATTTCAGTCCAGAGTCACATTAATTTAAAGTTTTGTTAAGGACTGGACTCTGCGGTGGTCAATCCATGTGTGAAAATGATGTTTTGAGCTCCCTGAACCGTTGTCTTGTTCACAATTTGTCATGGTGGAGTATGCCCATGCAATCATGGAAACAAATACATATTGATGGAAAAACCTGGGCCCGGTTTCCCCATAACACTCACTCTTAGCCCGCTAAGAAGACTCTTAAGATATATCTTACGTAAAGTGATTACCTTTCTACGCGTGTTTCCCGAACTGTCCCTTAGAAGTCATCTTAAGTCTTACGTCCGATGTTACAAGGCGCTGTCTACAGTGAAGGTATTGAATTAGCTAACATCGATTTCTCAGGAATCGATTTTTCACTTATTTTGCATGACAGCATTAAGAAAGACAGCACTTTCTATGCAAATTAAACATTGCACAAAATTCTTCCAATAACGTTTATTTTGACATGGATTAACTTATCAATAGCATTCCATAATAGACAAATATATAAATTAAATCACCAAACTGTCGCTAATATTTTCATGTAACCTGTAGTGGCGGTGAAACGAACCCGGTATATAATCATAGGTGATTGACAAACAGCTGACATCACTCTTCGCCAGCTTCAGAAACAATGTGAAGCATGTCAATTGTTGGGGTTGTATAGTGCACCTATGGAATGAATACGATGAGATGACAGAGTAGAGGTTACTAAGAAACTAAGTAAATCACTAAGAAAAATTAATTGATGTGGGGTTTGAAACTCCCAAGTTTACTTTCTCATTTAACTAAACCAAATTTCATCATAAAATAAAACATGTCAACAGAAAAGTCCATCCACTCATGAATGGTGGCTAATGATCAATGAAACATATTTTAAACAAAAAGCAGCAAGCAGCTGGACATCGTATAGCTGGATGTATAGCGTAAGTACTTGGCCTGGCAAGCGCAGGTCTGAGCAGGTCAAGAAGCTCCATTATCTGTTGCCTTGGAAGGTGAAACCTTTTTTTAAAATAGCCACCTCAGGCAAAATATGAAAAGGGCTAAAGTTTTGCCTAAAGGAAAAATTTACATGAACCACACAGCTCCGCGAACGGCACCGTCTTCTGTTTAGCACAACATCACGCTGTATCGATGCCAAATTGTTTGCCACCTGTTCAATATTAAAAGGTCCAGACCAACCTTACGAACATGTGACTTACCTCAGATATACTTAGAGTACGAACGTTTCGGGAATCGCGCCATAACGTTAAGAGAGAGGTTAAGGTATAACTTAAAAACTACTTAGCGATAAGAAGCTTTCGGGAAACCGGGCCCTGGTCATTCAGTATATTCAGGTTGTCAGCTGACCTAATTTTTGCAGCACGTTGCTGAATCCAGACCTGTCCAACAGGAGCAGTCCATTCTTTATGCTCCATAGAAAATTGAAGCGTTGTTTTCCTGATTAGCCTCACTGATAAGTGGTTTTCCTAATGCTGCACATCTGTTTAGTTCCAATCCATTGAGTTCTCTTTGTATTGTGTGTGGAAATGCTCTAATTCTTACTATTAAACATAGCTATGCGTTCTACTGCTGTATGATTCTATTTATAATTTGATTTTACATTTGATTTCATAACATTTAATTGATAATTCAAAGATTCTAAACACAATTCTTCCTCGAATATGAGTAATGACTATCCTTCCAGGTTTTTATAAAGTGTTTTACAGTTCTTAACCCAATTTTAGTAAGTTTAGCAATCTCCTTGTTTGTTTTCTTTGCATGATGCAGGCCAATAATTTCACCTTTTAAAAATATCTTTGCCACAACCATAGAATATGTCTCCTGACAGTGGTTTCGGAAATAAGAAGCTACTCACTCCATCAGTTAGGGTTAAATAGCTGCTAAACCAGATAAATCACTGCAGTAATTATCCAATGGAAGCCTCTGGCCTATTTGCCTAGTTAAGTTCAGGTGTTGAATTTTTTTTCAGCAGGGCAGTATATCAAGCATTGACTTGTATATTTGAAATCTACATGGCACAACAAAATAATGAGTTAATTTCTCTTGTTTCTGACAGTACTATGTGGTACAGGGGCATATATACCTCATCGCTATCACTTTGTAAATGAGAATAAAACATGGATTGAAGCTCAGACTTACTGCAGGGAAAAATACACAACCATTTACCATGGCTACCATTTACCATGGAAGAAATGAACAAGCTAAGTGATGCCCTGAACAAAGAAATTGCAGTTTAAGCTTGGATTAGCCTAAGTAAGAACAACACTGCAAAATGGCAATGGTCATTGGCAAATGAAACTTTCTACAAAGATGGTGACAATTACACAAACTGGGCTTCTGGTCAGCCAGACTACTGGATGGGAAATGAGTTCTGTGTTCATATGTATACAGTCTGTGGCTTGTGGAACGCCTGTAATTCCGAATTTTATTTTATTTGTTATGATGGTAAGCTCTTCTGTATACATATTTGCAATTAGGGAGACTAAGGAGACAATAACAATGAAGTATTTTGGAAAAGTATTCCGTCTTTTTAAAACTTTGGAATTTGTCTGGTTTACAAATGATACTTCTGGGATGTTAGGTTGTGTATTTCATTTGCAAACTCGTCTGTCTTGAAGTTCAATATTTGTCAGCAGATCTAAAAAAAATGCAAAATTCTGCTTGAAAAGGTATTCAATCCATAGTATAAACTAGTATAACTGGTAGAACAAGCTGTCTGGAAATACATCATTCAGCCATCACATTAAATGCAAAGCATTAAGATCAACATTGCATAGGTTCCCTCTCTACCACCAGAGCGGCCCTTGATTCTCAGGGCATCACTCCACAATATTTCCTTGGGGTGGTGCTGTGGAGTCTGGCACCAAGACGGGGGCACAAGATTATCTGGGTGCTGTGAATTGCGGGGTGGTTATCAGACTTATTTGTTCGGTGAATCCTATGGGTACTCTTGATCAGAATGGTGAGTTCAGAGGCCGGTCAGTGGCCTTAGGCTCTGGGCCTTGGGTGCCAATTAACCTTTTACTTGATAATCGACGTTAATGTACAAATGTTGTGTGGTAATAATGTTATAGCTGATCAGTGTATGTGTGTGTGTCATTTATTATTTAAACAAATCTGACCAATTCCAGGGAGATTAATATTTTTATTTTTGGAAAATGTAAAAAAAACAATAAAGATTTTTTTGCTAATTTGCAAATATCAATAAAATTAATTAAATGTCTTTCAGAAAACAACATACACACTAACAGATACATATTTGTTATTGAGGCCAAGACCTGGGTTAATACTGCAGAGAGAAATACACTGACCTGGTCAGTGTGAGGAGCCTAACTGAGAACCAGGAAATCCGAAATAAAATAAACATCACCTTTCCCTATGTTTGGATCTGTCTGTTAAAAAAATTATTGGATGTGGTCAGAAGGGGGGAAATTACCATGGCAAACAGCCAAAGAAAAAGAAAAAGTGTTAAACCTGCAGCTATAAGTTCACACAACACAAAGAAAGAAAAAAAAAACAGGTGCAAACCTGGTGCAAGTTACACCTGGATGACAGGTCAGCTTGGAAGAGTGACACCACTGTATCAGAACAGAGAGTATGTGCAGGGCAGTTATCGGAAATGGAGTAATTTGCAAGAGAGTCCATAACATTTCTTTCCATTTCTAATCTGTTTTCCCCCTAGATAGACCTCAGAGAACAATTTGTACTAATCTGAGGAGTACTCTAATCACTGGTGAAGAAGTGGATTATCAGGTTTACTATTCTTGGATCCAGGATTATGGGACAGAGTGAAACTGAAGTGAATGTGGAGTAGTCCCAGATTAAGCCTGATGAGGGTTAAGGTGTTAACGATAAGATATTGTTCTTCCCAGAACTTCTCATCCTCAGATTTTTGAAGTAGTACAATGCTGAATATTTTGCCAGTGATCACCAAGATTGCCAGTTTATATTCCCCCACAAGTGGATACTAAGACAGCTTTAACAACACTACACAACATAATCAGTAAACACTCTGCCAGTCAACCGGATGCAGCCCTCATTTTGGCTGGGGATTTTAACAAAGCAAACCTGAAAAAAGTGTTGCCGAGCTTTCACCAACATAAGAAGTTTTCAACTAGAGGCAATAATACTTTGGATCATTATTACACCCAATTCAGAACCAGTTATAAAGCTGTCTCCTTTTGGAACATCAGATCATGCCGCTGTCTTTCTCATACCAGAATATAAACAGAGAATTATACAGGAAGAGCCGACCATCAGAAAGGTCAGACGCTGCAGTCAGCACTGGGCAGGGCTTAAGATGATCACGGACTACAATTTGCCTACCGTCAAAACAGAAGAATGGATGATGCCATCTCCCATGTCCTTCATACTACACTTTCACATCTGGACATTGGGAAAAGCAATTATGCAAGACTTCCTTTCATCGACTACAGCTCAGCTTTTAACACTGTAGTCCCTTCACAACTCATCATGAAGCTCAGTGAACTGGAACTCGGTCACTCGCTATGCTCTTGGATTCTGAGCTTCCTGACAAACAGACCACAGGTGGTAAAGATCAGATAGCGGCTCTCCGAAAGCATCACACTGAACATCTGATCACCTCAAGGTTGTGTTCTGAGTCCCCTGCTCTTCTCTCTCTACACCCACGACTACTATGCTCGACAAAGCTCCAATTCCATTGTAAAATTCGCAAATGACACAGTGGTGGTAGGTCGGACCCAGAACAACAACGAGACATCTTATCTGAAGGAGACAGCAACACTATCTTCTTGGTGTAAGAACAACAACTTGGACTTGGACTTGGAATTCAGGAGAAGTAAGAAGGACTCCCAATACACGCCGCTCAATATAAACGTGATTCTGGTGGAGAGGGTGACCAGTGCCTGCCATCTGGTAAAAGACACTGGTCACTCAGAGCACGTACTGAAAGACTGAACAGTAGCCTTTTTCCATCAGGCTATAAACACAATAAACACCAAAACTTCACCAATGACTAACAAATTCAGCACACAGTTGCTTTAACACAGTCATTTTATCACAAATCATTGCACTGGTTTAATATTTTTACAACACAATTCTTTATAATTTTATATTTATATTATATTGTATATAATTTATATCAGTGTCTCCTTAGTATTATTATTTTTTTATTTTGTATATACATCCATACTTATTCTTTTTTTTTATCTGCACAGTCGGGAGTTTGTTGCATTGCATTTTACTACTGTTGTACTTACAAATACAATTCTTGAATCTTGGAACTGAGAAGAGTGTGATTCCTAGCCAGTTGTTGTAGTCCACCAAATGATTTTTCTTGCAGAGTTTCTGGGGAATCAGAGCTTCTTCTGGGACTCATGCTGCCTACCAGCAGAAGTTAAAAAGATCTGGTATTTCTTCAACGTGGTGCTGGCCACCATGCTTGAGCCTTTCTGCCAACACCATGTCCAGGCCCGGCAATTGTTCTTTAGGAGTCGAATCACAACAGCTGTCTCAAATTATTTATTTATATCAGTTCCAGATCAATAGCTGGGTCCGGAGAATTGAAAGTGAAGGTGATGTGGGTGCTACGGCCCCGCATATACTAAAATTGGAACGATACAGAAAGTGAAGGTGGTTTCGGGGGGAGCATTTTCTTGTAGTGTTTAACCTATCAGAAAATGCTATAATGTAACTTGGTGTCATGTCTTTTTCCCACTTCTTGTGCTTCTTGGCTCTTTGGTCTAGTAACACAGTAACACTTGTACCAGCTACTTTCCGGTCCAGCTCCTGGTAGGCCTCCGTTGTGCGCAGTCACTCTTCCTCCATTTTCACCTGGTCATATTGTATTTACCCAAGTGGTCCTCGACCATGATGTGTATAGCAATCACTTTCCGCTGATCACCATAAACACGTGCATGGGTTTGCACTCTGGCATGGAGTTTAGGTGAAAACTTTTAAGGGAAACTTCCAGCACACTCACCATAGCGGTTCATGCCTAATGCTTTTCGTTCCTCTTGTGGCAGGGTTTATTGCATGCAGTCTATCGCCACTCATTTTGCCACTTTGAATAATTTGAGACACCTTGTCTGGAGCCATGTGATTGAGTCAGTTCAGTTGCACCCTGGGTGTGATTTGGCATCCACTTGTAAAACTCCATAGCAGCTTGTGCTCTTGAAAACCCACATCGGGCCAAGATCTCAGCTTTGAGCAAGTCATAAATTTTTGCATCTTCTTCTGACAGTGGGAAGTATTTGCACTCCCCCCCTGTCCCCCCACTGGGCATTTCTATTTAAATCCCTCTTTATCTCCATACTAAAGTTTCTAGATTTTTCTATATTTGTTCAGAAAATCATCTCTTTCTCCATAGCTAGGTTTTATTTATAGTGTGTATTTGTACAGCTAGGTTTTCTTATATTTTATCTTATATTGTTGATTTTGTCTTATTTTTGTAGATATATTTCTCTTTGCTTAGCTAAAGTTATTTTCTATATTTTATTTTCTTATTTAATTCCATATTTATTACCTGTTAATAATCTTTTTATTTTTAAGGTCACAGGCAGTTGTTTAAGCATTTCACTGTATATCGTACTGTGTATGACTGTGTATGTGTATGACTGCCCAAATAAAATTTATCCAAATAAAATTTTAATTTGAACTTGATTTGAAGTAGGCATGTTGCACCACACCTGAAAACAGCACTATGAGAATGTCACTCCACTCATGGCGAGGCCACCCCACCTGTTCAGCAGTATTTTCAAAGGTTGTGTGGCATGAGCTTAATGAGCAAGTATCGTGAATCGTCTTGCTGGACGGCGAGGGGCACCTTATGTGCTGGGCAATGTTGGAGGGTAAAAGCCTAGCTGTAGCCTGCAGTCCTTGCTCGAGAAGGGCTTGATGTTGGATGCTGGATGTGCCAAGTATTCCTCTATGTACCGTTGTGGGCCCGGTTCAGTCCTGTATGCCTGCATTGTCCACTAGTGTAACGGGTCTGGCAAACGGGAAAAAAAAAACACGGGAATCAGATGTCAAAGTTGCAACAACAGGTTTCTATTTTAATATGCACTTCTTAACCAGTCAATGTCAAAGAATGCAGTCTTAACAAAATGGGGAATCTTGGGGAATGTCGTGGGACCGTGGGGATGCCCCCACGGCGCGGGGGGGGGGCGCGTAAAATTCCTTTCAAGAATGAAGTGTTCTCCCTGGCACCCCCAGGAGGTCGATGTTCATGCTCCACCGGTCTCCAACGAAAGGTTAGTTCTTCGGTCATTTCCTGCCATATTTCAGGATGCCGAACATCTAACACCACTAATCTCCCCCCCCCCGTCTAACCGAGCTGCCAAAACTTGTGCCCCTTTCGGCGAAACTGGCAGCGTGGAA
>JAQMYJ010030586.1:0-12814 GCA_030014305.1 Clarias laeviceps | reverse complement strand
TGTTATTTATTTTTATATATATATATATATATATATATATATATATATATATATATATTTTTTTTTTTTTTATTTCAATTCGTGCTTCAAGAACTTTGCTGTGGTATGTCTCTCCAGTAGTAGTTCTGAAGTACACCATCCACTGTAAGGGCTTTCCATGCCGTTGTCATATCCAGCCCATGGGATAACTTCCAAAATTATATGCTACAGCCTTACAAGAGAGGCTGACAGTTCCACCAGGATTACTTAGTAGTCCGTGACTAGGAATCGACTCCAAACTCTGTCCTTTAACAGCTAATGGAGAGAGGTTGTTAACAAATTAGACCATTAGCATTAAAGCAGTAAAATTAATTAATGAATAATAATAAAAAAAATCACTGGAGACACACAGACTGATTAGTAGCAGGAGGGAGAAGAGTGGGATCTTCATGGTGAGTGATAATGAGGCTCAAATGCTCCACTCAGCTCAGCTGCACATAAATACTGCATGGACACATATTTGCATCATGACATCACACTCATGGAGAAAAGTGAAAAAAAAAAAAAAATCTCAAATGCAGTATATAATATTATTGAGAAACTATATAATAAACATAAAATATTATATGAAAATCATAATAAACTCCATGATTTTAAGTGAGTATAATTCTGTAATATCTCATGACATTGTATATCACCTTAAACTGAAAACCAGAAATAATATGACATGAAGTGACAAGGTACAAGAGTGCCCCCTATCATCTCACAGTGTAATATCACATGGATTAAATTGTGCAATTCATTAGTATTTCATTGTTTAGACTAAAACAAATTTAACCTAAAAATGGTCAAAAGGATATGAGCTCCATTCTTGCAGTTGTATATGTGTGTAAACATCAGGGGATTTCTTCTTCATGTCAGAAGCAGTTATTCATGAAATTAGACAATATAAGAGCTGCAACAGTGCATGAGGATATAGGAAATCCAAGAACACGGTGTATAACATGGTGCATCGGTACGAATTCTATACAACAGCCCAATAGGTCATGAGTCACAAAAAGCCCTGTAGCATTAATGATTTATCACCATATACAGTGCCTTACAGAATTATTGGCATTTATTATCAAATGAGCAAAAGATATTAGCAAATACATTGCAAATAATAATTTAGAGTTATTTTAAAAGTTAAAAGAGATTTTATTTCCCACAAAAATGATATCAGAATGCTTGAAATGGCTCGAACTTTGCCAGGAATGCAGCATATAATTTCCTATACAGGATAGTGGATTGTACAATCGTCAGGTTGTAATTTAGATAAAAAAATACATATAATGAGAAGACTGAGTTCAATCCATCTTTCAGACATTAATAATGAACAGGTTTCACAGGGTAGCTTTTAGATTTCCATTATGTAGAAAGAAAGCACATGTGGCAGCGAGGGTTAGAGAACAGATGCATCCTGTTCCTGTGACTGTAACCTTGACAAAATATTAGGTGTTTGTGGAGCAAACAAACCAGACCTATTCAGTCATTGTCCTCAGTGACTATAAGGACAGTAAGTTAACTGTAAGTTAAGTCCTGTGACCACTGACACTACAGTCAGCAATGCCAATCACACCATCCCTGCACTGCACTGGGAGACTCTAAAGAAAGATCTAATTCCTGCAGACAGGCAACAGTTAAAGCTGAGGACCAGTAAAGCTGTGCAGAAGCGTTGTGAGTGCTTGGACTATATTAATTGTGATGGCTGCTGTCGATATCCTGGATGAGTCTACAGAGGCTTCAGTTTCTGTAAGAACTCTGTATACAGACAGGTTGCGTTACGACAATTACAAACCCTGATTCAAAGCTAAACTAAGTTAATAATTTTCTTTACCGAAGATTGTCCTGAAGTGTATTTCTTGAATAACTCTCTTATTTGTGGTGTGTTGAATCAACATCTGAAATCAGTCATAGATTCTCATTTAGAATTATCATTTCATTCAAATGTCACGTATTATGAGTAGCATTTGAATTCAATTATATAAAATCTAAAACATTTTTCAAACATGAAGCAAGACGAATGGCAAATGTAACTTTAGATTAATTTAATTTCAAACAGCTAACAAATATTAATAATTAATAGTTCACCTATAATCTGAGTAATCATTCATATTCATTTTTAGTTAAATTCTATATCATTTAAGTGCCTGTAAAATACATTAAAATGTGGGGATGAGCAAATGAGCTAAATGTGATTATTGTTTAAATGCAAAACTGAGTTGAGATGGAGATGATGTTTTTGTGCAGCGCTGCAGCTTGTTGTGTCAGTGTGAATAGCGAGCGCAGTAATACACAGCTGTGTCTTCAGTCTGCATGTTCTGTCCCCGTAAGGACACACTGTTACTGGAAGTGTCTCGTGAGATGACAAACTTGTTTTTGAGTGAATCTTTCTGACGGATATCCCCATCATAGTAAATTAAATTGATCCATTCTAAAGCTTTTCCTGCAGGTTGTCGAATCCAAGCTGTTGCAACATGGCTGCTGCTATCAGTGATAGAAGCTCCAGACACTTTACAGGTGATGGTTAAAGTCTCTCCTGGCTTTATAACCACTGAGTCTGGCTGGATGAGCTCAGTAGCACAAAACACATCTGTAAGAAGAGAAATACAAAAGATTCACACATTGACCTGAAAGTGTCAGTTGAACTAATAAAGTTTAAACCCAAACACTCACAGGGGACGAGAGCCAGCAGCAGCAGTGGAGCTGAAGTGAACATGTTTGTGCTGAAGGAGGACTAATGAGAATCGCTTCCTCTCTAGATAAACATGGTTATTATATTACAGCAGGAAATGAAGATTTACATACTGTAAATATTACACAGAAACTAAAGTGCAGCTTTGCAGCTGGGAATCACAGTCACATCCCATTTATTTATTTACTTATTTTAAATACCAGTTTCATAGGATAAATAATATAACTATTTGTTCTCATTAGTAAATTATATGATTTTACATAATATATTTTGTAAAATAATTAAAATATTGTAAATAAACAAACAAATAAATGAATGAATAAATAAATAAAATATTATAGCTATGCTGTAAAAATAGCTGAAGAATGTCAACAACAACAATAATAATAATAATAATAATAATAATAGTACAAACAAGAACAATGATAATAATCATCATCATCAACATCATCATCATCATTATGATGATGGCTACATTAAATAATATACAATAAGGCAGAAATTCTTCCTACTTTAGGTGGGATGGAGAGGAATTTATGATTTCTTGTTGATGCAAGTCAGGTGTTCAAATCCACCTTCTCAATCATTACATGATACAGTGAACACACACCATCATTTTTATCTGAGGTTAAAATATTAGTTAGCCCATTTATACACACAGTAAGGATCTCTGTGGATTTATTTTACTTTGGGAATTAGACAGAACATGTGACTCCAGTGTGAATATTTCAGCTTTATTTAAAATAAATTAAGCAGTAAGTGAAAGTGAAGTGAAGTTTGTGTCAGTGTGTGTCCCGAGCACAGTAATACACAACTGTGTCTTCAGTCTTTAGCCTGGTCATGTGCAGATACACCTGCTTCTTGCTGTTGTCTCTGGAGATGGTGAATCTTCCCTGAACAGACTGAGAGTAGTATTTATTGCTACCACTTGGAGCAGTAATGTATGAGATCCACTCGAGGCCTTTTCCTTGAGTCTAATCCACCTGTCTAATCCAAGCTATAGCTGCATCATCGTCACTAATCCCAGAGTAGGTACAGGTGAGTTGATAAGATCCTCCAGGATTAATGACCACCGGCTCAGACTCGGTTAGTGATTGACACACACAACTTGTCAAATAAATATAATAATTTTAAAGTCTTATATAAATCACATAATATACTTTAGTGATACCCAGTGAAATATGATGTAACTCTTCCTCAGCTCCAGTCACTGTCTCTTAAGACACAGTAATAAACCGCAGTGTCCTCTTTCCTCAGACTCCTGGCTTCTATGTACTGTATGCCTGTTAAAACATCTTGTGATTGAACTGGAAAAAGGTGAACTGGCATATATTGTTGTATACAGTTCACGGATACATTTCAGAGCTTTCCGTGGTTTCTGTGATATCCAGTAAATGTGGTAGCTTGTCATAATGTATAATATTCACTTCTTTTACAAGAGATCTTAAATGCATACAGATTACAGAGAAGCCAAAGTGCAGCTTTGCAGCTGAGAATCACAGTCACATCTCATTCATTCATGCATTCATTCATTTATTTTTAAATATCAGTTTTATATGGTAAATAATTTTACTATTTGTTCTCATTACTAAACTATTTGTTTTTATATAATATTTTGTGAAATCATTAAAATATTTTAAACAAACAAACAAACAAATAAATACATAAATACATTAATAAATAAATTTGTAATTATAGCTATGCTGAAAAAAAATAACTGAAAAATTCCCATCATAATAATAATAATAATCATCATCATCATCATTTGAGCCTCCAATAACTACCTGGACTCCATATTAACATCAATTAACATCAACTCTTATACTGAACTGCCTGTATAATAATAATAACAACAAAAAGAACAATTATTATTATTATTCAAAAAAGTTTTTTTTTACTTGACACATGGTTGTTAATTATTAACATGTTTTTTGTAATTAATTAACTTATATGATTTAACTTATAAAGACTTGTGATATATAATTATTTATGTTAAAATATCAACTATTTCCATCCATCCATCCATCCATCCATCATATCCCAGGAGACCTAGGAAACAGCACCCTGTTCATTCTGGATGAACCTATTACTGGGCACATGCACACACATTCACACACAAAGGCAAACACAACAGGTATTTTGCAAACAGCTATCAGCCTACAGTACACTGCATGGCTGTGGACTGTGGGAGAAAACCGGAGGAAACTCAACAAACACAAAGAGAAGATGAAAACGTATGTTCTTGATTTAAATGTTTAAGTTGGTTATATGTTTCAGATGTCTACATTCATATATATATATACAGTATATATTATAATTTGATACTTACAATTTCAACATGATGTTCACTAAAATGTTTAAGTTAAAACAAACTGTATGATTACTGATGATCCTACTCACACAAAAATCTATCACATCTGTCATTAAATTATACAAACTTTTTACCCACTTTTAACTGAATAAAGCTGGACCACCAAAGGGCAGATTCAATGAGTTCAGACTCAACTGCAAACATGATGCTACAGTAGCTGGATGGAAGTTGCATCCTGTTCACACATCTGTTTAAATATCAATTGTTGTAGCTTGTGTATTTGTTAATGAGGTCTTAAGAGGAATTAGATTTTAATGATTTTGTAACTAAATCAATGAATTAATCAATTTAATCAGTTGTTTTAATATTGGAGGTGTCCTTGCTGCAGATGATTTTTCTCAGGCAGCTTATGTGATTGTTCAGTCCGGACAGTCTTTGACTGTTGCATATACTGTAAAGTGTCTGGATATAGCTTGAATAATAGCAGCTACTATTCAAACCAATGTAAGTCAAAACTCTATCTAGTCCCATTGTAAAGAATAAAAGTTAATACTGTTGCTGTAAATAAGCACAAATTGCTAGTATATTGTTGAGCTGAATGTATCAGTATCAAACGGTTCAATAACAGGATTTTATTTACATACCACACCCACTAGAGAAACATAAAAAGCTTCACAGAGGAAGAGCAATAAAAAGAAAAAGTTTAATGAAAGACTCCAGCTGTTTTATGCTGTTATAGTTTTTTACAGACGCTAGGACACATTTCTCAATACTTAGGTCACTTTTGCGAAACTCTTCACACAGTGAGCACAACAGAAGTCTATGTGGGCTAAACTGAGGATCAATTATCATTGTTTTATCAAGTTTTATTACAGGTATATACAGATAAAGGAGTGAATTACAGGTCACAGTTTTGAACTCACTGATGAGGCTGATTAGTAGCAGGAATAAGAGAGTGATCTTCATGGTGAGTGTTGGTAAGTCTCAGCTGCTCCACTCTATTCAGCTGCACATAAATATTGCACGCAGAACTTTGGATTTGCATAATGACGGCCTGATGGAGAAAAAAGGTCATCTTCTGATTTCTAAGACATAAAACAGGGTAACGAAGAATTAATTTTTTTGTGTTGTTTTTGTTATTTATTTATTTATTTTATTTATTCATTTGCTGTTTTTCATATTAAATAGCAGCAGCAAATCCAGTTAAGTATGTAAAATCATGAATCAAGTTGGCAGTTATTAGGCTCCTTCTTATAAAACCTAACCTAGACCATAATGAAATAACTACAGTAATTACAGACCAATTTCAAACCTTCCGTTTATATAAAAAATATTAGAAAATGTGGTGTCGGCTCAAATATGCACATTCTTACAGGAAAACTATATCTTTAAAGAATAAATATATAAAATACGTAAAAGACTTGTTTTTAGCTTCAGACCTCAATATTCGTCTTACTTGATCTTAGTGCTGCATTTGACAATAGATCAGTGGTTCTCAACTGGTTTGGCCATGGGACCCACATTTTTACATGGTCATCAAGCCGCGACCCAAATAATATATAATATAATATAATTTTAGGAATTATAATTAATTTGTATTTATTTGTTAACATACACAAGTAGTGACAGATAAATCATAAGAAAATCACCAAGACTTACAAATAAACAATATTTTATTGCTGTCATTTAACAAAATGTATCAAATTATAGAAATATTACAAAGTAAAAACGACAAATACTGTAAACAGTGGTTAGGGTAAGGAAAGGTTCAGTTACCATGAACTAAACTGAACTGTTAATAAAACATTAACACTGATCCTCACTACATATGACATGAGCACCTCACTACATACAGTATGACACACTGAGGTTTTAAGCCTTTTTTGTCGTCAATATATGTAAATCCATACTTTACATATTCGGGGTCGTACTTGCGCTTTGACATATTTGTTGCTACAGTATAATTAAATGAAATTTCACGTGTCAAACGGTACGGTTGTCGTGCGCATTTCAAAATAAAAGTCCGGTATAAGCAAAATAAGTAAAAAATTAAACTAAATAACAACGTTTTTTTGACCACACACTCCGCGACCCACTGAAAATGTTCCCACCAGTTGGGAAACACTGCTATAGATCATAATATTCTAATAGATTGTTTACAAAATTATATAAGTATTCAGGAACAGGTATTAAAATGGTTTAGATCCTGCCTGTCCGACCAATACCATTTTGTAGATCTAAATGGAGAACTTTCCAGTGTAACACCAATAAAATATGGGGTCCCACAAAGGTCAGTTTTAGGACCTCTGCTCTTCTCCATATACATGCTTCCCTTGGCATTGGATTAGTTTCCACTTCTATGCTGATGATACCCAGTTATACACCTCATTAAAACCAGATGAAATATCCAAGTTGTCCAGATTGACTGAGTGTGTCCAAGATATAAATGATTTGATGACCAATAATTACTAAATTTAGACAAAACAGAAATATTACTTACTCACTTTCACTCTCATTCTCACTCATCGTCTACACCGCTTTATCCTGTATTCAGGGTCACGGGTCCCTTGAAAAACATAATTCTAATATTACAAAACCAGTCTTTTTCCACCTTAGAAATATTGCCAAGCTTAGGAACATTTATCCATATCTGATGCAAAAAAGGTATTTCATACATTCATGACCTCCAGACTGGACTATTGTAATGCATTACAGGTAGTTGCCCTGCATCCTCATTGAACAAACTACAGTTAGTCCAAAATGCAGCCACCGGAATCCTCACCAGATCAAGAAAATAAGATTATATAACTACAATACCAATACTGCACTGGCTACCTGTTAAGTTTAGAATTGATTACAAACTAGCATTACTTATGTACAAAGCCCTAAGTGATTTAGCTCCTCTTCTGACACGTTACAATCCACAGCGCTCCTTAAGATTACAAAACTGTGGATTTCTGGTAGTTTTCAGAATATCAAAGTCTACAAAAGCTGGCAGAGCGTTTTCATATTTAGCTTCTGATAATGTTCGGGGTTCAGACACAGTCTCCAAGTTTAAAGGCAGACTTAAGACTTAAGACTTAAGATCTCTTTAGCCTGGCGTACACATAATTCATCCCATAACCTCGTACTCTTATACATTTAAATGCACTTTCTCATGTACAGTAGTGCTGCTAATATGATGAACAGCAACTACACTAATTCTTTCCCACCTGTTCTTACTTTTTCTACAAATTCCGGGGCACCTGAAGATTGTTTCAGCTCCAGTAGACAGAGGCCAACCCTGCAAGGATCCTGAGGCATCCAGAGAAGAACCACCTCCAGCTGGATTCTGCTTCATGATGGTTTGGAACTACACATGCTGCTCCAGAGCTCCCAGTGATCCAGTCCCCCTCTGCCCTATACACCTGTCTGACTCATCCAGGTGCCATACTGGTGCCGAACTGAACTGGTCTCCATGTTAAATTCTTTGGTTATGTTGGACTTCCAGCTGCTTAACACAGTATGTCAGCAAAAACTAATTCCTGCTATCTGTTATGACCCAAATGAGGATCGGTTCCCTGTTGAGTCTGGTTCCTCTCAAGATTTTTTCCTATTGTCATCCCAGGGAGTTTTTCCTTGCCACCGTTGCCGTCGCCGTTGGCTTGCTCATCAGGGACAATCAGGTAATTATGATCTATACATTTTTACTTTCTTCTACACATTTCCATAATCTTCATTTCATTTTGTGAAGCTGCTTTGAGACAATGACCATTGTTAAAAGCGCTATATAAATAAAATTGCATTGAATTGAATTGAATTGAATTATACAAATATTGAAAGGATTATTTTTAAACATATGTCTCAGATAACGAGTGATACTGAATAAGTCTAATGAGAATATAGTTTGTATGTTTTTGCTTTATTTTATGTTTTGAGTTTTGCTGCCTCATTAAGAGCTTAATTTTACGAGAAAGGACAAACACATCCAAACACACTGCAGGAGACATCATGTAATATTAATATTTAATATGTATTCATACTGGATATTAAATATTAAATAAAATTAAGGGATTAACAATAGTTCCCGAACACTGTTGTTAAAGTGTTTGTAAATATAAATACTGTATATATTAGTACTACAATGTGTGTATCCAGTCCACTCCAGGGCTTCTGTAAGTTGGATGCTTTCTCATAACTGAAGATGAAAACAATGCAGGAGATTGAAAGACTCTGGACTTGCTGGACTGTCATGGAAGCATCTGCTTATGATACACAAATGAGGTGACATGTCACATAATATATTTTCCACATTTATTCTTTTATTAAAATCAATTTGATAAAGCACTCATAGGGCACAGCTGCCACTATAGGAGCAATGAAGATGTGAGGTTTTGGATGGTATGTGTGGCTGGTGAACATATTTATAACATTTAAAAATATGAGTATGAACTTTGTATGTGTGTTTCCTGCAATGGATTAGCACCCTGTCCAGGGTGTACCTTGCCTTGTTCCCTAAACCTCCTGGGATAGGCTCCAGGTGCCCCATGACCCTGAATACAGGATAAAGCGGTATAGACAGTGGTATAGTCTGTTTTTTACCAGACACTATTTAAATAATAAATATTGAAGTGCAAGGCTGTGATTTATTGGATCAGCTCTCTGATTTTCAAACTCATTAATTTCCCACAGAATAAATAAATTAGTCTTGAGAAATGTCACATGCACAACAGTTTGAATGCATTGTAATAAAAATAAAATGTGAACTTTTCACTGCCTTTACGAGGTTTCTGTACTGGAGATTTTTGCACAGGTATGCTCTAGATCTGTTTCTAGTAATGCACAGTTGTGTCTTCAGTCTGAATGTAATGTCCTGTTAATGTTACTGTGTTGCTGGATGTGTCTCTGGAAACCTGAAACCTGCTTTTCAGTTTCTCACTGTAGTAAGATAATCTCTGTAAAAATACTGAAAGTAGAAGCTCTCTTTTGCTTGGCTTAAATATATAACAGTAAAGGACATTTGCATAGAGACACACCTTATCTAAGGAAAAACTGAAAGATTCCACGATAAACTTTGATAAATATTTGATTTAGTTTTTGGAACCTATATTCTATGTACTGTAAATAGATTTTTATTATAATTTTTATAATAAAAACTTTTATACTGAAAAAAATAGAACTACACACACAATTCTGAAATGTTCATAGTCATGCAAATCTCGGAACACCGTCAAAATGCAACATGCTGATTATCGAGTCTCACTCATGTTACTGTACACCTGGAGGTACAGTATGCTTCACTCATATGTCAGAATATTAAAGAACCCTCTAGTGACTTACAGTATAAATGTGTTAGTCTGGTAGATAGAGCAGAACATTATTTCAGTTATCTGGACATTTATAGAAGTTTTACAGTACTCTCTACAGTAATTACAGAACACCATAACTTTATGGTTTCTATGGATATCTACACTCCTACAGAAATGCACAATATAGTGTTATGTTTTGTCTTACATTTACGTAGGGATACAGTAAAATAACATATTAACTGTTTATATACCTTAATCCGAACAGAAAGACGGTCAGCTCCGAGCAGGAGATTCATAGACAAGAAAAAATATCCTGCAGTGTGAAATTTGTTTAGAAGGCATCTTAATAATCTAATATTTGGGTACCGATTGTCATGTTAAGAAACTGTATACATTTGCACAGTTTCAAGATTTTTTCTTGAAACTGAGGTTTGACAAAGTAATTAACTCTTTTCATTTTGTGTTTAGAGTTTTGGGAGATTGTGACAGTTTCTGAACATGTGTTTAAACATTTGGGAAAACTGTAAATAAATAAATAAATAAATAAATAAAATGCTCAATACTCTCTCTCTCTCTCTCTCTCTCTCTCTCTCTTCTTTTTGAATTTATTTATTTTATCATAGGGTTTCTGCTCTTTCGCTGACTTTGTTTGTAATCTGACAGGAAAATTTTAGGATACATGTTTAATAATATAAATAATATAAAATAATAAAATAAAATAATAATAATAATAAAATAATAATAATAATAATAATAATAATAATAATAATACCATTATAATAAAGAAGTCCTGAGTCAAGATTTGACTCACAATCTAACTTTTCAGTTTCAGTTCTGTGACAATCTTTGATTAAATATGAGACAGATTTTTGCAGCAGTATACCTTTGGTAAATGGATTCTTCAAAACAAGAGAGCTGCTGCCCCCTATAGGTGATTTTAATTCCATATGTCATTTTTAAAATACTGCTACTACTAATTTATGAATTTAATATAATTCCATACAGTATGTGCTTCTTTTTAAAATATTAAAAAGTATTAGAATACTACTACTACTACTACTACTACTACTACTACTACTAATAATAATAATAATAATACCCTGATCAACAAACATGGTAAATTGTAATAAATATATATTTTTATATACATTAACAATAGTCACAGTCATCAGAATTCATGTCCTGGATGTTATTTGCATCCCTGTCCTTGTCTTTATCTAAGTGACCACAATGTGTGTTCGGTCATTAAGTCATGTCCTACTCTTTGTAATCTCGACCATACCACACAAGGCCTTCCTGTTCTCCACAATTACCCATAGATTGCATACATTCATGTTTGCATGAATTCATTCATGTTGCTTTGATGATGGTATCTAACCATCTCATGCTCTGTTGTCCCCTTCTCCTTTTTCCCTCCATCTTTTTGAGCATCAGAGTCTTTTACAATGACTCTTTTCTTCACATGAGGTGGCCAAAATATGTGAGTTTCAGCTTCATTAAATGTCCTTCTAATGAGCATTCAGGGTTGACTTCCTTCAGAATTTACTGGTTTTATCTTTTTGCAGTCCAAGGAACTCTCATTAGTCTTCTCCATCACCCAAGGTGATGTCTCTGTTTTCAATTATGCTGTCTGGGTTTACCACAGCAGGAGCGAGTGTTTTTTAATTTCATCGCTATTATCACCGTATGCACTGATCTTGGAGCCTAAGAAGATAATGTATGCCACCACTTCCAAGCAACATATGAATACAATCAAATACAGTGGAACCTTGCATTGCAAACATAATTTGTTCTGGAAGCATGCTTGTATATAAAAAACACTCGTATATCAAAGCGAATTTCCCACATAAGAAATAATGGAAACTCAAACACAAAAATATTCATATAAAAATAATTAATAAAAAAATATAAGTTAGAAATAAAACAAATGAACCTGCACCTTACCTTTGAAAGGAATCATGGCTGTAGTGATTAAGACCAGAGAAAGGAAAATGGGGAGAGGGGGGCTGCTGTGTAGGACAACTTTCACACACACACACACACACACACTAGTTTACCGCTAGAGACTTTCACTCAACCAAGTGTGCGCACATACACTCCTGAATGACTTTTAGCTTCGGGACCAAATCTGTGATGGTTGGAAGTTCTGAGATTCAGTCAGCTGATCTGAGCTTTAGCTGAACATCAAGCTGCTTTTTAAACAGAGCAAATATTAATGAGATGATTTTTCACATTCTTTAAACCAGTAGCGTCAGGTCTATAACATGAACATCCACAGATTGATTTTGCATGTGCCAAGGATGAGACTGATGTCACTGTTTACAGTTGTTTAGAGAATGTACATCTAAGTAAGTTTCAAAATTATGAGTTATTAATTTCCATTAGTAAGAGGTGGATGTTATTTATTGAGGAACGTATACTTAGCAAAAAAAGAAATGTCCCTTTTTCAGAACTGTGTATTTCAACAATAATGTTGTAAAAATCCAAATAACTTTACAGATC
>JAQMYJ010030585.1:0-12848 GCA_030014305.1 Clarias laeviceps | reverse complement strand
ATCCTGGATGAAAACCTGCTCCAGAGCGCTCTTGACCTCAGACTGGGGCGACGGTTCATCTTTCAGCAGGACAACGATCCTAAGCACACAGCCAAGATATCAAAGAAGTGGCTTCAGGACAACTCTGTGAATGTCCTTGAGTGGCCCAGCCAGAGCCCAGACTTGAATCATTCTCTAGAGAGATCTTAAAATGGCTGTGCACTGACGCTTCCCATCCAACCTGATGGAGCTTGAGAGGTGCTGCAAAGAGGAATGGACGAACCTGGTCAAGGATAGGTGTGCCAAGCTTGTGGCATCATATTCAAAAAGACTTGAGGCTGTAATTGCTGCCAAGGGTGCATCGACAAAGTATTGAGCAAAGGCTGTGAATACGTATGTACATGTGATTTCTCGTTTTTTTTTTATTTTTTTTTATAAATTTGGAAAAACCTTAAGTAAACGTTTTTCACGTTGTCATTATGGGGTGTTGTGTGTAGAATTCTGAGGAAAAAAAATGAATTTAATCCATTTTGGAATAAGGCTGTAACATAACAAAATGTGGAAAAGGTGATGCGCTGTGAATACTTTCCGGATGCACTGTATACTGTTGTTAAGCACTGACATTAAATGCAACATTCTAACAGATTAATACACTGCTATACTGGATGTCTGGTAGTATACCGAACAGTGTACAATATTGATGTTTAGATAGATTATACCCATAGACTTAAATGCTGCACTTATTGTACAGATAATACTGCATGGCTCTGTCATAAACGCTCTGTCCGTAACTGTAAGAACTTACTGGTTGGTCCTTTGAGTGGCAGTTTTGCATGTGTGCGCGCCTTTGGGTGTGCTTCTGGGGGGCTTGGGAATCAGAGCAGGGGCAGCGTCATGTGTAGAGACCAGAGATTCAGAATAGCATGAATTTCCCCGACATGCTGTCTCCTTCATTCTGGTCTTGGATTGTGATGTAACCTGAATGCTACAGGTGGAAAGAACAGGGTTCTGGGACACAACACCAGGCACTAGCGTGTGTCCATCCAGCATGGTCTGGAAACAAAAAATAGAAGATATACAGTTAACGAAATCATCTGATGGACAAAAAAGTAGGAACAAAATAAAATTTAAGACATTTACTTCAAAATTCTAAACACCTCTTATTGCTAATGGCTAAGCATTGTAGCATACTGTATCTGCACAATCCTTTCAAGATAAAACATTCGTTTGAACATGTTTCAGTGTGTTTTCTGAATCTCTGCAATAAAATTGCCATATTTTTATACTTTTATTAGAAACAGAATTTTCCTCCAAGTCATACGAGGTCAAATAAGAACAGATTCCAAGAGCCACACAGAAGAAAGAAATGTTACCGCTTATCATAACAGCCCCTAAATACTTTATAATCGGACATACCAAACACAGAAATTCTTCGCATGTTATGCTTGTTTAGAAATTATTTCTTTTGAATGGGTAGTTGGACTTGGCAAACACATTGCATCCTGACAAGGCTACTGTTCATCGATTTAAACCGGGAATGCAGTAAATTCCTTCCATCCAGTAACATTTTATAACTGATGTGAAAGGATAGCGTGAGACTGCATGTAGGCTTCTTAAACCAAGTTACTGTATGACTCTGACAGTTTATTTAGTGTCTGTGTGAGATTTTGTGATTCCACAAGAGGACATATACATTTGTTTATGCATAGTGTGAGTGTGTGTTTATCCTCAAAGCATCCAGCAGTGTGACATTAAGTGTGTTCTGAGGCTGCTGGGGTTTGATGAATGAGTGGGCTGAGCTTGGAGGTTGGAGGGCCTCGGTATATGCTTCTGTTGAGAAAGGCCAGGAAAGGGCACCTTTCTAATGTTGCCAGGTGGCTGCTGGCCAAGCCATCCCAGGAGCCATGCAGTCTGCACCCAGTGACTGGAACATGGAGCAGAGCAGCCCAATAACACACTTCAGTCCACAATGTAACTTGTTTGAATTGTAGATAATCAGAGAACCATTCAAGGCCCTTTAACAACTGCTTTCAACAGCAAAGAACTAAAATTAAATGAGCAGAGAAAGGAATAGCAAATAAAAAAACATAATTTTTCCAAGCACACTATTGAACATGGCTCAGTTCCTCTAACAAATACTGTACAGGGTCCCAGACAAAGAAATTCACATAACACAAAAAACACATAATTGACCCAGATTTGGGACTCAAATAAAGACTTGAGCACACTGATTGACTCACGTCTCAACTGGAACTCAACTGACTCATGAGTGAACTCGGAATATTGACTCCTGAAATATTTACCTAGATAAACGAATAAATGAATCATGAACAGAGTAAATTAATAATCAGTAAGTCGTTTCAATATTGTTCAGATTTATTTCAAATCTGTCTGGCATACATTTTGATCCAGTAAGAAATACCTATACCGCTTTAACCTGTATACAGGGTCGCAGGGAGCCTGTAGCCTATCCCGTGATACTTATGGCATGAGGCAGGGTGCACCCTAGATGGGGTGCCAATCCATCGCAGGGCACACACACATTCACATGCTCATCACACACTACGGGCAATTTGGGAACCTCTAATCTGCATGTAGGAGGAAACCAGAGCACCCAGAGGAAACCCACCAAGCATGGTGAGAACATGCAAACAGACCTATGGCGTGCCAAGGCGCCAGTGCCAATCAAAAAGCAATCATGCCCCTAAGAAATTTCCCATTTTAATTGTCACTAAAAGGGATACATAAAAGTTGAAAAGTATACAAATACATTCTTTTGTCCTAAGATAAACACCCATAGCTCTCATCATCGTGTGCATCTTTAAATTTATTGAATAAAATGTAATGAATAAGAACATGCTTTGTCCCAAGTAAACTAATTAATAAAGAAGTTCATAATGGTGTTCATAAAAATATATTTTTTTAAAAAGTAAAAAATTTTATGTAATAGCGCTTCTTCAAATGAAAACCCTTTAATATTTACAATACATAATACACAGACCCTTATCCAAGAGTTAGTGGTCTCCTTTGAAACCACACCCTCAGTCAAGTAAAGCAGTTCAATGCATGGCAGTGATCTGAAACCCTGTTAGAGAGCAGTTAGTACATCAAGAAAGCAACAAAAGCAAATTATTACTTTTAATTAAAAAAAAAAACTGTGTAAATCATATGACTGAAGTGCTATACGCAATACAAAATATACTTCATTACATTAAAACTCACAAGCTTTTGTTAGTAATTGTCACTTTTCTGTCTTAATAGCTATGCAACTGTTATCATGGTTGTTTTTCTTTTCAATACATGCATGCAAATAAGAGTGTTATTTTATTACATACAATGCAGTTTGAAATGGAAGTAGTAAGAAGTTGTAGCCTGTACAAGGCAGACTGAAAACATTTCCTAGTGATACTATAGCAGTGTCAATTACTGTATGTGCAATAAAAATGTCTACATCTTCGGGTTTTAACTAATGTTGTGTATGTGAGATGTTTCAGAAACATCACAGTACAGAATCAGCACTGGATAAAGTGGTTAGTGATGTGATGTGATGTGAATGTTTTTGGTAACGTTCAACATGCATGCAGTATTTGACACTATTAACTATGTGGAATGGAAAGACTTAAAACACACTGTTGGGTTCCACAGACAAGTTTTTGCCTGGTTTAAATTTAAAATGTGTGCAGGATTGTTTTCCTCCAAAGGAATTCTAACTAATCCCACCCATTCCTGCAGTTATTACTTTTTGTTTGTACCTGCCTGCTAAATTTTCTAACAAAACTAGTTGATTCCATTTCCGAGAAAATTAAGAGTGATTCAAACCACAGCAAAGCTGACCAGAATCAAACGTTTACTGGAGATGATGCGCTAAACAGGCCTCTTGCACTGCCTGGCCTTAAAAACTAACTTTCTGATTATAGCACACAATTTGGTGACCCGTTTATATGTAAAAATGATTCCTCATGCTCCCAGAACCTCTCTTTCACATTTTTAGCCCTGGAATATGCCTGTACCATTGATGTGATACGCTGGTCATTAAATTACATTCATTCATCAGCTGATTTATTAATGCCACATATGGTTGCTGATCCTAGACCTGAACAACCGAAGCAACCCCACTGCCTCCAGAGGCTTGTACAGTGGTCACCAGTCATGATAGGTGCATTCTTTTATGTTTTTCTTCTTACCCTGATGCGCCCATTGCTCTGGTATAGGTTTAATCTGAATTCATCAAACCACATACGCATAATTCAATGTTTATGCTCCACAGTAAATTTTAGCCTTTTTTTCTGATAAGCCTCACCAACAAAGGGGTTTTCTTATGGCTGTAGAGCTGTTTAGTCCCAATTCTGCAAGTTCTCATCCCTTTATGCGTATGAAAATGCTCATACTTTCAATATTATTCACAGCTGTGGTTTTTACTGTTGATTTTTTAACACGTAATTTCACCAAGTGTTTAAGTGATCTCCATTCGTGATTTTTCCACATTCCTTCCACAAAGTTTAGCACTTATCCTTCCAGGATTTGATAATGTACCCAGGCAGTGTTAATTGCATGTTAACCAGTGGCCGCTGTTTGCCCTGCGAGCTTCATATTTGACCACTTGTACACAACATAACATAATATATTTTAGCTATTATATACTGTCTGGCCACAAACTAATATTTAATTATACTGTCTTTTGTTTTGATTACAAATGTGGTATTGTTTCGATAGGGTTATGTAATATCACAATATTTATTTAAATTTAGAGTTGAATTAATTTCTTCTCAAGACCATGGATTAATGATGTCAGACCGCTGCGTAAAATCTTCTCTTGCACATCCAAAAGATTCTCACTGAGGTTAAGGTCTTGACTGTGGTGGCCAATCCATGATGTCTCATGCTTCCTAGACCACTTCAAAATTTGAGCCTGATTAATCTGGGAATATGCCTGTGCCATCAAGGGGAGAAAAAAAATCCATTGATGGAAAAACCTGGTCATTTAGTATATTCAGGTTATAAGCTGTCCTCAGTTGTTTTTTTAATGTTGCTAAACGTAGACCTGACCAAGAGAAGCAATTGCCCCAACATGCTTGTAGGGTAGGCACTAGGCATGATGGGTGCAATACTTCATCCGCCTCTCTTCTTACCCTGAGTGCCCATCACTCTGGAACAGAGTAGATCTGAACTCATCAGACCACAAGACCTTTTCCCAATGCTCTACAGTCCATTCTTTATGCTCCGTGGCAATTTGAAGCATTTTTTTTTTCCCAATTAGCCTCAGTGTTAAGTGGTTTTCTTAAGGCTACACAGCTGTTTATACCCAATCCCTTGAGTTCTCTTTGTATTGTGTATGTGGAAGTGCTTTTACTTTCACTAACAAACATAGCTATGAGTTCTACTGTTATTATATTACAATTTGATTTCACTAAGTGTTTAAGTGATTTCCGATCACTCTCATTCAGGATGTTTTTCGGACCACATTTCTGTATTTCTGGTTTTAATAACGCCTTTTGCAGTTATTTGCTGTATTCTTTGTTGTATTCTTTGCTTGAAGCAGGCCAAACATTTGATCCTTCTGAAACAGAGACGAGACCCATGACCACAGAATCTGCCTACTGACATAGTTGTTTAGGAAATGAGAAGCTACTCATTGCATTGATTGCCAGAAGAACGTACAGTAGCAGCATGCCTCTATAACAGAAAAAAGTTTCACTGCCCTATTTTTATTTAAGATAAGATTACCCCCTTAAATCTCATACTGTCTATACAGTCCACCAGTCCTGTTTAGTGTCAACCTACACTATATGACCAATAGTATGTTGACACCTGATTCAATCCCAGATACATGTGCAGTCTTAAAGAAAGGCTTTCTACTAGATTTTGGAGCATGGCTGTGGGGATTCACCTATTCATCCACAAGAACGCTGGTGTTGTATGGGGAGGCCTGGGGTGGAGTTATAGTTCCAGTTCATTCCAAATGTGTTTAATCGAGTTGAGGCCAGGCAACTCTGTGCAGGCCACCCAATCTGTACCATGGACCTCAATGGAGAGCACGGGGCATTATCTTTCTGAAACATGTTTACGTCTCCTAGTTCCAGTAAAGGTAAAAATCATAATGCTAAATATAAAGATAATTGTGTGCTTCCAATCTTCCAACAATTTTGGAAAGTCCCACATATGGGTGTGATGGTCAAGTGTCAGCGTACTTTTAGCCAAATCTCATCTCACTGATCTGAAGCAGTACCACCCAACCCGAGAACTTCTCTTAACTGTATTCTAACAGGCTCACTGTTATCACCAAGCATTGGTCACTGTTCAGCTGGGGGAAAATATTATTTTCTTACATTGCCTCTTTACTCTGAAATAATGTTTGAGTTACATTACAATACAAATGCTAGTTTATTAACTTTTTAAATACAAACCAGAAGCAAACTATTTTTATCTTAGCCTGTCCTTGGTATTTACTTCTTTAGGTGAACATTCATTATTTGAAGTCATTTTCAGTTACTTAATCAGTGCATATACACTGGATTTTTAACACACCTTTTCACCAATACTTCATTCTGGCCTATCAAAAACACTTTTTAAAATTTTGTATTGAAAATATAAAGTGCTATATGTATGACAACAATGCAAAAATTTTCTTCTCACTTTATTTTCATTTGCAGTTTTTAGCAGATGCCCTTATCCAGAGCAATTTACAATTTTATCCTATTATACATCTGAGCAGTTGAGGGTTAAGGCCCTTGCTCAGGGGCCCAACAGTGGCAACTTGGTGGTCGTGGGATTTGAACCTGGGACCTTCCGAACCGTAGTCCACTAAAACAAAGTTCATCATATCGTAGAACTAAGTAAAACAGTAACCTAGAACAATATTTCATAGTTATTCATTTATTAGGTAGGTAGTTTATTAGGTAGTTTATTAGGTCATTTATTAGGTAGTTTAAGATACGTATATTGGAGGACTTTAAACTAACTGATATTGTTCAAACTACTTCTTCTAATGTTCTAATGAACAAACTACAGTACTTGTTTTAAATACTTTGTCTTCCTAGAACACTGTGGCACACAGAAGGTGTCTAAACAGAGTTTTTTAAGCTGTGTCATAAGAAGGGTGGAGGTGGGGAAAAGGATCTTTTAACTAAATGAAAATTTTAAAAAGATTTATATGTTAGATCCAAAACCACCTGCAAGACGCAATCAGTTAGAGGTTAGTGAATGAACCGAACCAAGCAAATCCAGAGAATGAGACTATTTTTTTTTGCTGAAGAATTTCTTACACAGCTAATTATTGTGGTTTCAGTGAGTAAGTGTCTGGCCAAACAGACCAAAAGAGACCCAAAAGCAGAATTAAATTGGTTCACTGATACTGCTATGACTCACATTCTCATTTTCTCTCTTACACACCCATACACACAGCCACACACACAAAGCACCATTTATCTACTGCAAGGCTTGGTTCATGTAGCTCAGTGATGTTTATAAGTGGAATTGAGAATGGAATCCAAACACACTAAACAGTTTGAACCTGCATATATTCAACCGTTGTTCAGACTAAGGTGATCAAAAATGTGAGCCTGATTTCTCCACTTGAGTAATTTTAGGTTTTGCACACAGTCCCGAAGCTGTGCCAAGAAAGACATAAAGGAAGGCAGGCAAGCAGACAGAAAGACAAATATCCTATCTAAATAAACACAGCAGTCCTGCTTTAATTCACTGTAAAAATAAGAAACAAAGGGGCTTAAATACAAAAATTGAACAAATAAAGCTTAGTTACTGTAGCACTATAATCATTTCAATCACACACAGCATTACTACAGTATACAGCTCGAAAATTATTATAAATTTCATTAGCTATTAGAGTAAATTTCATCACTAACTTGATGTCGAGAGCGACTTTGGTCTAGTAGCTTTCTAGACTGCAGTTTTTGTTGCTGGAGCTTCTGGATGGCAAACTCATAGGTGCCTTCTGCAGGCTGCAAAGTCGCTTCAGAAGTCAAATTACAATCATTCTGGCACTTTCCATCACCAGCATCCTTACTGTGACTGTTGAGGAAGAGAAAGAATTTTGTTGTATTACACATACTGTAGGATGCACAGGTTAAACCATAGCATGAAATGTGAAAGAAAAAACATTCCAGACAAAAGTCATCGTTGTGTACTAGCAAACAACACCAGTGGTCACGCTAGTGTATTAGAATTGGTACAGCATTAGCAGTGGAAATAATTTAATCCATTCAATCATAATTAAATTGCTATGAATCATAAGTTGCTTTGAAGCTATGTTTATAGTCTTGCGAAATAGACACAAGAAAACTGCCTCATTTATTTTTGAGACATACTGTATCACTATCAATGCATTCTTTAAGATTGTACAGGCTGATTTAATCTTTAAAAGCCTAAATCAGTTAATCCAATTTAATGGAAGAATTAATCATGAAACATATTTTCAACTGTAATTTGTGCATGCTCAAAATATCCATCATTTCCTATTCATTAAATGAGCACACTTTTAACATAAAACAACAATAGCCATGAGGTTTGTCAAATAAATACAAATATTCTCATATTTCCACTGTAATAATCCAATAACAGTACAACTGCCCCTCAACCTGCAGTTTTGCTTCTCTGGATCACTCAGCGGCAGGGAAGCGTGAGGCTCTGTGGCGAGCGGCAGTCTCCCAGAACACACAGCCTCTCCACTGCCCTGTGCACGACACGTCATGTTCCATCAACATCACCAGTTGAGTGCAGCGCAAAGTAAACCTTTAAACAGCTCCATGCTTTTGTAAAGCGATTAGCTCTCATTTGAGCGCAGCTTATGGGAGCCCTTTAACTTCTCATCTCATCTCTACTACTGCAGAATGTCAGCACGGGATCCTCTGATCAAGGTTAATATGGCAGCGTCAGTTAATACAGAATTATTTTTAAATAATTAAAATATGATAGATTAAGCTATTGAGGATCCCTAAACATACTCACTGTCCACTTTATTAGGAATACCTGCACACTTGTTCATGAAGTTATCTAATCAGCAGATTATGTGGCAGTAACTCAATGCAAAATAATCAGTTATTGTTCACATCAATCTCAGATTTTCGAAGAATGGGTTTCCGATTATGTTCTCTGTCACTTTAACCTTGCCGTAGTTGTTGATATAAGATATTTTCAGATATTTCAGAAACTACTGTTCTCCTAGGGTATTCACATACAACAATGAGTGAGCGTATTAATATATGGTTATACTGTACAACACGCTGCTGAATTCTTAAATCTGATTGCGTATATAATATAATTTTCAGCTGTTTTGTCAGTAGCTCAATTCTAATTGCAAAAAACTGTAAAACTGTTTTTTTTATTTGTTTTTTTTTTATAAATGCACACAGTTGAGGTGGAAAATAAAGTGTAACAGACCATCCAACGTTTATGCATTATGCAAAGAAGTGCTGCATTTTAACATTAGAGAATGCTGGAACAGACTCCAACATACACCATCAGTGCAGACTTTTCCCCTTAATGAAAATGGCAGATGAGTCTGCTGACATTTGTGCATGTGTTTCTGAACAATTTACATTAAGTGAAACTCTGGTAACCAAGTCGTTCCCCCTAGGAATGTAATGACTCTTGGTGCTTTAAAAATGCACTGATGCGGTGATCTCACTTTCTGTCAAGGTGAATAAAAAAATGTGGATTAAAAAAAGGCACTTTTGAACAAGGCCAAAAAATATATTGGACAGAGATTAAAAACACTGTTTGCTTGCTTTACTCTTCTATGTTGGTCAGTCCTCAGGCATGTTCAACCACTTTGAGCACCAGAGGAATGTAGAATTTTATGTACTGTACTGTATGTATGATACGGTGAGGTTCTGTAAGGAGACATGAACATTTGTGGAAAGAGTGTCCTGTTTCAGTGCTTTGTTTTCAACTACTTAACATTTAAATAATACAAAATAACTTAAAATACAAGAATTTAACACAGAACACATCTAATTACCAATTAACAATCTCAGAACACATCTAATTACCATCACAAAAGCAAGCAAAGTCAACTAAACTCAACCACAAATAACCTGAAGTCTGGATTGCACCTACTTCAGACAATGACCCTAAATATTACCCATATTATTTGTTTATGTAATGTAATAAGCAAGGTTTGCTAATGCCTACTGTGTTAGTCATGCACATTTCAAGTATTGTTCCCATGCAGAAATGTTTGAAAAGGAATGCTTAGGGAAATTACATCATTTAGCATCATTCCATGGCTCTGGAGTAATACCTTAAAGCACCAAGCTGGTCAATGTGGCTAACATTAGGACATGGAGTGTCGGGTATTTTCATCAACTATTTATTCCCTCTCTCTCTCTGTCTCAGTTCAGCCCAGTTAAAAATGGCCAACAGAAGGTCATGCAACATTTATTGTATTGTTAATACAAGCTAGCCAGAAGAAGCTCCTCGTTGAGAGATTTCTGGAAGATCAAAAGGTCAGAGTCAAGACCATCACTGCCCATACAACACACATTGCAACTTTAACTCTGATTTATGATTTGTAACAGCACGTAAGCAAACGCAGTCAAGATAAAACACATTAACAACTGTAAAAATCACCTTGTTTTAGACTGTGTGCATACTGTATACAGTACTATATACTGTAATATACAGTATATTGCTACAGATTTGCATGATGAGCCAAATGAAGATGTCTTATATGACATCTTATTATACAATGCTATTATCCTAGAGAAAAACCTTTTCTCTTTATATTCTTAGAGAACAGATCTGCACAAGTCTCCATATGGGTCTAATTAAGAATTTTTTTTTTTAAAGAAGTCATGGATTTGTACTGACCTGCCTAATTAATCATTAATTGCCTGTCCACCCTGGCCCTTCATTAATTTGCAATGATTTCAGTATGATGCTGATGATGCATCTGTGACCATATTGCCGTGTGCTTTATGTTTTACCCAGGATTTTAGGAAGCACTTAATTTAGTTAAAATATAGATATGACCTCAGCACACTGTAACTCCTTTTCATCACTTCATTAAAATATGATGCAGCAGATTTTTTTTGTCAATCTGTCAAACTATTAACTATTGCATTCCACAATTGTTAGTTTAGGCCAAAATTTCTTCAATGCGAGATGTTTTACCTAAATCCATTCATTTAAAGAGAAAGATCAGGAATCTGTTAAAATTTTTACTCTGTAAGCTGTTTGTTTTTAACAAGTAAATCACATTTTTATTCAGTATGTTTCTGATAAAAGATTCGGCACAGTGAACAACACAATACTGGGCCTTCTAGCAGACTTGGCACCCTTCAAAAAAACATGCAAAAATCTTTGTCATGTAAACATTACAAAACAACATTTCATTCAAAGGATAGGAGAAACTATTTTCTGTTATGTCGTAACACAAAAAGTTACTTTCATTAAAAACTACTTTTAAAATAGTACTTAAATAAATGCAATATTTAAATATATGTATTCAAATCGGTATTTAACAAAATTTTCCTTAGTTTTCCATCTCCAGTCATGCATTACTTTGAATATGACAATATGATGATGACTTGATGCCATCATATTGAATGTATTATGTCAACGTTACAATACACGTTTCAATTCTGATTTTTTTTTTTTTTTTTATCAGATTGGATTTGCATGTCATGACAATTCATATTCATAATTACAAGTGACCTATCTGACTCTCATGTGGACACGTCTGTGACACGTCTGTGCTCTGAAACGGCATGCATGCGCCCTCCACTGACGATTTTCTCCACTGCCCGCCACTATTAAAATCAAATCCCTGCATTCCGAGGCTGACTGATGATGTCAGGCTGACTGATGATGCTACGCATGCGCAGAGGCAAAAAGTTACATGAAGTCCGATCTGCTCAGTCTCATTTAAGTCGTACGACCACATATCAGACATGTATCCAACCTAGGATGACACATGAAAGTGACTCAGATCCAATGTAAAAAATATCAGATTTGTGCATTCAGACAGCCATTAAAAAAAAATCAGATGTGTGTGACATTTGAATCACTTCAGGTTGATAATGTGGAAGTAGTCCGGCAATTCAACAAAATAATCTTTGCCTTAATATGTGCCTTAGATTTTCCTTTTCAGTTGTTTAAAATATTAAACATTCTTAAAGGACAATAATGGCAACTCAACAATTACACAGTGTTTGATGTTCAATACAGACTCTTATCAGCATACTACAACTCAACACTGCTAGCTTTCCCTGGTGAGACTCTAAGAATCATGTTGCTTATCTTCTTTCAGCTAGTTGTACTCTCAAAGTCACTCAGCTCTCTACAGTATATCCCTAAATATGTTTTTGTATTTTGTGTTCTTCATTACCGAATACGAACTTCCTATCGATGGGCAAGAGGTGACCCACTAACGCCATGACACAAGAAATAACACAGTACAGACTTTTCTACGTTTACATTTAGGCATTTGGCAGACGGCCTTTTTCAGAATGACTTCCATTTTCTTATTATACATCTGAGCAGTTGATGGTTAAGGGCATTGCTCAAGGGACCAACAGTGGTAAACTTGGTGGTCGTGGGTTTGAACCTGGGACCTTCCGAAACGTAGTCCAATGCCTTAACCACTGAGCTACCCTTAACCCCCATGGCAATATTAGACAGTGTACTACTGGAAATGTATAATATTCAATATTAATTATATAAAATAAAATTTACATCTCCTTTTTAGTGTCATAAATGTATTTCATGGCAAGGCTCAGTGGTAGGTGTTTCGCCTGCCATGCGGAAGGCCCGGGTTCGATTCCCAGCCAGTGACCAAACCCCAGCCACTGGATACAGTGCCGGTCCCAAGCCCGGATAAAATGGGAGGGTTGCGTCAGGAAGGGCATCCG
>JAQMYJ010030584.1:0-12858 GCA_030014305.1 Clarias laeviceps | reverse complement strand
GAAATGGGGTAAAATTAAATCTATTTTTGGAGAAAACTAAAGTGTTTTTTGACCTTGCATACATGTAAACCTGTCTTAAGAGACTCATTAAGCAATATTAGCAACCTTTAAAATGGCATAATAGGGGCACTTTAAAAAAAATATGTATAGAAATATATTGATTAAATCCTTAACTCAGGCAAATATTAAGCATTTTACTGTAATTAATACATTATATGTTGTAACCAAAGACAATATAATTAGATTTACAAGAATTTTATATTTACTCTATTCATATTCCATTCTTTCCTGGAAAAAGACATGTCCAAATGATGTGTGTGTGCCAATGTGTTTTGCGGGACAGTTTTAGAAAAATTGGTCATTTAGACCATTGACCAATACTTTTAGGTCCAATTATTCTTTTTTTTTTTTTTACCCGTCATTTCTTCCAGTCTTTAAATCTCTCAAAGCTGCCAAAAATACTTACATTTAGATTTTTGTTTCTGTTTCATTAAGGATGAGAGCTTGTGATTGTTCGACCACTTTACTGCTGTGCTGAGGTGAGGTGAATCGCTGGGACCTGAGTGGGATTTTCCATTTCCATTTCTTGTGCAGATGCACTCTCTGAGCCATAGAGTAAAATAAACATAGCGTGACTCTTTTCTGTTCATCATGGCTAATGTTTAATAGGTCTGCATCTGTTAAGCCTTCACAAAGACTTTAGGTAAAACCAACACTGCTTCATTACACATTGTATCGTTCTCTTACTAGACTTTTAACTATGACGTATAGCCTGCTAACAAACATCAGACGAGTGTTTCGTCATCTGATATACACAGATAGCAAATGTTTACCCTGCCTCCCACTCTCTGGATATATCTGTGTGGGGATCCCGGCTTTTATTATTCTACAGTACACAATTCCACATGTCCAGGACTAACAACAACAATATGCTATAAACCAGCTGATGATTGCAAGCAATTGTTGCCATGACTTTCTCGTGAAAAGAAAAAAGTACAAATGAACAAAAGTTATATCGCCAAGTCACTGCTGATGATTACAGCTTTGAGATGTTTTCTTTATTGCAGGGACAAATGCCTTTTACTTTTGAAGGCCTTCTAAAAGACTAAAAAATCATTTTGTAATCATAGCCAAATCAGTGTTTTCAGGTCATTCTGGATTTTTTTTTTTCTTTTTTCACATTTTTTTTTTTTTTTTTTGAAGGTTTCTTCCTTCCTTAAAAGGTAAAACAGAAACTGTTTGAAACTTTTGAGCCGGGAGGGTTTTTATAAAATCTTGTATGGCGCACCTGTCTTAGGGGCCATTTGTTATGCTTCCCTGAATTCTCCATCTGCATTATATCAAATCAGAAGTGGCCAGGAAAACCGGTGTTTTCCCTTTGGCCCTGAATACTTTACAAAGCTATTTCCCCATGATTGCTTAAGTACTTGTGGTGTGTTTCATAAACAATAATACCGCAAGGAGAAATTTGCACTTGGTCTTTTTTTTTGGAAGCATTTATATCTAGAACTTTTATTCTTATGTAATTAAAGGAATAACACTGTGTACACCAATGCACAAAATTCACAAAAAATTCATTTCATCATTTCATTTTTAGTTTCGTCTTTACCATATTCCACAAGACTTAAACTAATACCTAGTCAGCTGTTTTGTAAACACACACACGCATTCACACAGCCACTATGTAAGCAGGAGTTTCAGTGCAGGAGAGTCTGCAGTCATCATGGCTATTTAGCAAATTACTACAAATTATTCATGAGTGCCATGATAACTCAAAGTAGTGTATGATGTAGGATTATGGGCCACAATCTAATACAGCGGTACCTCGGCACACAAATGACCCACCTTAAGAATTTTCACCTTATGAACTGTCACAAATTCATTCATTCATTCATTCATCTCAGGAGTTAGTAATTTACTCTGTATGGGACGCCAGATCCACAGTCCACTACTCACTGCAATTTAATATAGCCAAGCCGTCTAATCTGAATGTTTTTGGAGGCTGGAGGAAACTAGAGAACCCAGAAAAAACCCACATGGACATGAGGAGAACATGGTAGTAAAGTTGAACCCATGTTAGGATTGACCCAAACTCGCTTAAAGATGTGAAGCAGCAAGATTAAATAGCACATTAGAATAAAACCCATTTGAACCATATAAATCTAACAACAAGCTAACATTAACACTAATATTTATCAATTATGAGTTAATCACTGATGCTAAAGACACTTTACAAATGGAAATTCTGATGCTATTAATAGTTTGCACATTTATTAAAGTAATATTGGTGTCAACAGGTGAAATGAGATTATTCATACCTCAATTGATTTATACTTATTCATACGTCACGCTGCAGGTATCAGCTCATGATATCTCCGCTTGGCTCCTACAGCTGTGCACACTACCTGAAACAACTCAGTAATCTCCATTTGGAATGAATCAAATACTTTAAACAGAGAGGGGTGTCTGTGTGCATCATTCATGCTCCAAATGAGAATATAAATATAGAGAAAAGCACCTCGGTCTTCAAAATTGTATTAGTAATAAGTAAAACATCTTATCTGAAAAATTTGAGGGGGCGCATGATGCCTCAAAGTGATGACGTCTCTGGATGAGTGTGTAAGTGAAAATCCCAGGTGATCTGCAGCATCTGAAGTACTCGACCCAGCCGTCAACCATTACACAGCTGAAGTCACAGGGCTCACATTTTTTACATATGGACCTTAACCAAAGCTCTCAGTGTAGCTCAGTGGTTACGGCATTGGGCTATGCTTCAGAAGATCTCCGAAGTGCGAAGTTCAAACCTCCACAACCATCAAGTTGCCACTCTTGAACCCTCAACTGCTCAGATGTATAATATGATGAAAATATAAATCACTCTGGATAAGGGTGTCTGCCATGAATATGCAGTATTTTCATAAGTGCCAAGTTCTGAGACTGAAAGAGAGTAAGGAGACTTTGGGTCTTAGTAGTGAATTTAATCGGTAGAATTTTTTTAAGCTTTATTTTTTTAGCTTTTTAAAGGTCACACATACAGTATGGACAGGCTCTTTTAACTTTTTACTCTTGAATTAGCTTGGGTCCCTCTCTCACTTTGTCGAGTTATCTGGGAGCCAACTACAGGGGACATGAGGATCAAGTGGTTATGTAAATCAGTTTGCTAAATAGACGTAGATTAGGCTAAAAAAAGGAAGCATTTGTACACAAGCAGGGTGATGTGCTGTGACGAGCAAGTGTTACCATGGTGATATCGTGCAAAGAGTTTTAAATACAGTGAAGTTGTTTTTTCTAACATCGCAGATTAGACTCTGATTAAATAGTAAATATCTGAGCTAATGACGCACAAGCGTAACGTGTTTATTAAGGAACGAGTCCAGAAACTGGAATATTCTGGTGCAGCCTGGTTTACATTCATCCACACTTTGTTTATTTCATTTTACTTACTCACTGAATCATCTTCCAGAGGCTCGAATCCAACTGCTTCAAACACACACACAGATACACACACTCGAGCGTATGGCACAGATTTTATATCCTATGACACAAACACTTTAAATATTATGGAAAATCCTTCATTCAGTTCTATCCTTGGCATTATCTCAGGAAGTCCATAACTGGCGTATGATGAACGTCCTGGTGCAGTCATGTGAGGAACGTGGGTACTCATGACATCGTTTATAAAAAAAAAAATGCAGGTGTGTCTGGGTGACAGAACCGGATACCTTTAAAAAGCTTGTTTTTTGTGTGACTGAAGGTAAGTTTCAACCCATTTAAAAATTCTAATGTTAAATTCTTTAATAACATCTTATAATTAATATTTAAACTGATGATGAAAACATTGCTGTGACTTGCATATTATCAGGTGTTTAACCCTAAAATTGTCAAGGAAAATGTCATGTAACGTCTTTGTCACAATAAGAAGAAAATTTAATTATCTGCTTAAATTATTTAGCTTATTCAGGTATTTTTTAATTATATTTTCTGTTTTTTGATGAAAACCATATTTAAACAAATGATAAATTATGAAACTTTTTTTGCACATCAATAATAAGACTTCAACCTAGCTTTAGCTGAGACACCTTTCTGGTTAAAGAAGAAAAAAAACATCCCATCTAATTACTATCCTAATTACTTTGCTATATTATTCATATTTTATTAATAATAAATAAATAAATAAAACCAATATAGGATAGTGCACTAAACATATGCACTTAATATCAAACATAATGACACGGACACAAGCAGTAACACACACACACACAGACAAAATAAAATAACTATGCATTCTTTCAGTTAGACACCAGTTACATACATTTACATTAAGGCATTTGGCAGACGTTCTTATCCAGACCGATGTCATGATTCAGGGTGGTACAGGCTGATATTATTGCTGTGGGCATAAACAGGCAGGTATAGGCGCAGAGGGGTGTTTTCAACAAAGAAATCTTTAATTAAATAATAACCTAAAACAAGCACAATGACGAGATCAAACCCAAACGAACAAACAACAAACTTAAACTACGTATAACAAGGCATAATGTGAAACACAGGTAATATGGCGAGACACCGGTGCGCTGACGGCACATACAAGACGTAGGCTCTAGGGTGGAACACAAGCTCTAAGACATTACATACAGGACACAGGACGAATACAGGCTCTAATACCAGTTACACAGATAAGCCCTATGGCGAAATACAGGCATAATGACGAACACAGGCTCTAATACCCGTTACACAGATTATAAGCCCTATGGCGAAACACAGGCTTAATGACGAACACAGGCTCTATTACCCGATATACAGATTATAAGACCTATAGCGAAACACAGGCTTAATGACGAACACAGGCTCTATTACCCGATATACAGATTATAAGACCTATGGCGAAACACAGGCTTAATGACCAACACAGGCTCTAATACCTGTTACACAGATAAGCCCTATGGCGAAATACAGGCATAATGACGAACACAGGCTCTAATACCCGTTACACAGATTATAAGCCCTATGGCGAAACACAGGCTTAATGACGAACACAGGCTCTAATACCCGTTACACAGATTATAAGCCTTATGGCGAAACACAGGCTTAATGATGAACACAGGCTCTATTACCCGATATACAGATTATAAGACCTATAGCGAAACACAGGCTTAATGACCAACACAGGCTCTAATACCTGTTACACAGATTATAAGACCTATGGCGAAACACAGGCCTAATGACGAATACAGGCTCTATTACCCGATATACAGATTATAAGACCTATGGCGAAACACAGGCTTAATGACCAACACAGGCTCTAATACCTGTTACACAGATAAGCCCTATGGCGAAATACAGGCATAATGACGAACACAGGCTCTAATACCCGTTACACAGATTATAAGACCTATGGCGAAACACAGGCTTAATGATGAACACAGGCTCTATTACCCGATATACAGATTATAAAACCTATAGCGAAACACAGGCTTAATGACGAACACAGGCTCTAATACCTGTTACACAGATTATAAAGTCTATGGTGAAACACAGGCTTATGGACATAACACATGGTACAGAGAGGCTAACTACTTACCTAAATTCTAACACACAACACCACATGACCCGACACCGAATCATCTCCACACACACTAAAACACAACGAACATTGACCACACTAGAGCCTTATCTGACAAAAGAATAAACAGAACTAAAATTCAAACAAACATAGATGAAAATACAGAGTAAACAAAACCAAATGCCATGACACATGACAATGATTACAAACCAACAATGCTCGACCCAGTTTCCCAGACTAATCAGCTATTTATAGAAGATTTAATGATCTGCCTTGGATCAGGTGAGCTCCCGCATCACCTGACTGAGGTGCCTTCTGGGAAACTGAGTCTGCAAACAAACAAAACAGTGACCTCTAGTGGAGATCCCTTACAGTACCCCCCCCCCCTTAAGCCACTCCTCCGGAGTGGTATCGGAGATCCATTGTCCTAGGTCCATTTCACCCGACTTGCGACATCTACGAGCTGAATCCTCTTGTAGACTGTGCGGCTGAGGCAGCACCGGATTGCTGTAGTAGGCTGAGCGGTGGAGGCAGCGCTGGGTTGTCCCCCAATCCGGACAGCCGATGCGGTACTGGGTAGTCCTCCAAGCCTTGCAGCCGTGGGCACTCAACGTTGCAGTCGGCTGGTGGAAGCAGTGCTGGATCCTCTTTATAACCCGGGCGGCTGAGGCAGCACCGGATCGCTGTAGTAGGCCGGGCGGTGGAGGCAGCGCTGTGTCACTCTCGAAAGTAGAGCCCGAAGACAACACTGGGTTGTCCTCCCAATCCAGGCGGCCGATGCAGTACTGGATGGTCCTCAACACCGGGCGGCGGATGCAGCACTGCGATGTAGAGGTTATGGGACCTCCCTAGATGCGCTCCGAAGAGGCGGAACCTCTGATTGAGGCTCCTGGACGATGGCGGAGCCTCCACTTGAGGCTCACGGATGATGGCGGAGCCTCCACTTGAGGCTCACGGACGATGGCGGAGCCTCCACTTGTCTGTCGCAGGGCAAGACGATTCTGCCGGGGGGCAAGCTGATTGTCCACTGTCAGCTCTCCCCAGCATCAGAGTGACTAGAGCCTTATCTGACAAAAGAATAAACAGAACTAAAATTCAAACATAGATGAAAATACAAAGTAAACAAAAACAAAGCCAAATGCCCAGACACATGACAGTGATTACAAACCAACAATGCTCGACCCAGTTTCCCAGACTAATCAGCTATTTATAGAAGATTTAATGATCTGCCTCGGATCAGGTGAGCTCCCGCATCACCTGACCGAGGTGCCTTCTGGGAAACTGAGTCTGCAAACAAACAAAACTACAAACGAAACAGTGACCAGTAGTGGAGATCCCTTACACACGACTTAAATACACAGTATCTATCCCTCTCTCTCTCTCACACACACACGCACACATACACACACACACATACTTACACGTACTAATCATACTCTCAAAATAACGCACAGCGCCAAACAGTAGCACACAGTAACCCAAACAATGATACAAACATACACACACACAACCTGAACTAGTCACACCCACCCACCAATAGACCAGACACAAATATACTTTAGACCCAAACAAACACCTACCAATTCATACCACACACACATCATCTACTGTCTTAAATGCGCAGTGCTCATGTAAACAATAACCCAGCAGATCCCAGTACAGCAGTGTGTGCATGAGAAAGGCCTTGTACGGTGTTATCCACAGCATATGCACATCAATTCCTTCACAGATAAACTTGACAGTGTTAATGAGCGACATGCTCACGAACGGGAAACATTATGTTTCCAGCTAAGTCAGGGTATTAAAAAAAAAAAAAAAAAAACACAGAACGAGACCAAGTCTAGTTCTTTGTCAGTAATAGTTACCCAGAATAAGTTAAACAGATTTACTGTAAGATTACTTACTGTAAGCCAGGCCAACTTTCTTCAGCTCCAGTTGTGGTTGAGGCTGGTGCAAGAAAAACTGATTACAGCTGCTATGACAAGGCAAACCTTTCTTTAATGTAATCTAAATTATTCCATGATCATAGTTCTTGTTCTATGTCTGTCTGGAGTAATGTTGTAATCTATGACTCCACTCCAGTGGTCAGGACAATTAGAGAAGGTCATGTTGCTGAAGATTCCTTCCTCTATCAACCTACAAACACACACTGCAAACTCTGTGTACACATACAGTACACACAGAAAGGGAACATAAGAAACACCAATGAGCCAACACTGCATATCTTTGTGTACTGTGAAAGGACACTTAAAGAAGCCCACCAAGCACTGGGAGAACACACAAACTCCATGCACATACACTGGATGTGAGATTCAATAACCTGGAGGCATCACCAAATATAGCTATAAACTGATGTATAGCATTATATGTTACAGCATCTCACTTGCTCATCATCTATACCGATTAATCCTGTATTCAGGGTCGCGGCGGGCCTGGAGCAGGGGGCCTCCCCACAGGAGACTTAGGGCATGAGGCGGGTTACACCCTGGACAGGGTGCCAATCCATCGCAGGACACATACAGAAACTCACACACTCATTCACAAACCTTTGGAACAGCAATTAGCATAATCTGCATGTCTTTGGACTGTGGGAGGAAACCGGAGAACCGGGAGGAAACGCATCAAGCACCGGGAGAACATACAAACTCCATGGCCATACACGGGACATGAGATTTAATACCCGGTAATCAAATTAATCTGAATTGGAATTGTCAGTTGTTGGAAAATACCTGAGACATACTGTAATGTCACAAGTTAAAATCCCAACACCATTAAGCTGCCCCAGTTGGCCCCAGAACACAGCACTTAACACTCATGTGTGACTCTGGGGAAAAAAAGCATTTAAGATAGTCAGGCTTGTGTTGGTTACTGTATAATCAATGTGACACATCGCTGTGGTTAGTTTTGTAAATAGCATCACACATCTTAATGTGTTTTATCTGTTACTTAATTAACAGATAACAGCTTCTCGGAAACCATGAAGAACACATTACTTGCGCATGGGGTAAAATTTTATAGGAACTGACAGGGTAATTAGGACAGCATGTCTTTTTCTTTTTTAGCACAGAGCTCATTTAACGTTTCAGTCATAATTAATCTGCAAATGAAATGCAGTGTGTTTGTGTCTAGACATCACTCAGTCTCACTCACTCATCGTCTAAACCACTTTATCCTGTATACATGGATGTGGGGGGCCGGGAGCCTATGCCAGGAGACTTGTGGCACCAGGGGCGGCCTATCCATCATCCCACCAAGCATGCGAACTTGACACACACAGACACGAGGCAGGAATCAACCTCTGACCCTGGAGGTGCGAGGCTAAGCACTAAGCCACCATGCCCGCATCTAGACATCATAATCCACATATTAAGTGTAATAAGTGCAAACATTAGGAGTGTATCCCAATGCCACAACGTTGTTTGCATGCTGTTGAGCACACCAATCGATAAGATGTTTCATTTCTATAGCTATGTTGGTTTTAAAAGGGCCGGATTTCTAGCCTAACAGCCAGTTTTCTTTCTTTTTCATCCAGGCTTTGGGATCAGCAACAACTGAGTGATTTTCTGTGGTCATAGAGTTACCGGTCAGGGCTCGAAACTCCTAACCTCTGATCAGTGACCCAGAGTCTCAACTGCCTGAGCTACCACTGCCCCTGTATCTATATAATGCTCCACATTAGAGGCACACCTCTCGCTTGACATCATTTGGAAAGTGAAGCAAATAAAATAGTCCAGAGAAAAAGAAACAGAAGGTATAGTTTTACTCAGTACCTACAGACAAATGAAAAAAAAATCATTAGAAACTAGTCACTTTAGACATGCACTGAATACAGATTTGTCAAAAAAAAAGTTCACATAGTATTTGGTTGACGCTAGAGTTATTAATTCGACATGAGAGGACACGGTTCCTACCAGACAGCGATACTCACGATTCTGCTGCTACTTTAGCTTAGCAAACTAGAAAATATGCTGAAGAAAATGTTACCCATCTGAAAAGCAGAAACTGACCATCCTCCACATCGGTCTTCATGCTGTCGTGGATTTTCCCATCTTTCTCTTTTATTCTCCTTCCTGACAAGGCTTGTAATCTAACACATTAGCATGTGTCAGGTTTATCGCTGCTCTTCTTCCTTCCCCCATTTCTCCTTCCCGTCATCATCCTCCTGTTGCTGATTGGCTGCAATGATGTTGCGGAGCACGCTGTTCACCACTTTGACAACGCGTATTGGATTAGAGTGCGTACTGCCCCTTTACTAACTGTTGTGGCATAAATTAGGCTACTAGGTTGGTTATATTTTGGGAAACTGCCTATATTTAAAAGGCAGGCACAGATTAAATGATGTTTGAAAATAGTAGGAAATAGTAAAAGTAATGGCTTCTGATTTATATTTAATACAAGTGCACCCAGGGTGAGGGGTGAGGGGCACAGGAAAAGGCCACACACAATTATGGATATGGGATTTGAATACTGTTCAATGGGCATTGTTGCAAAGCTGGAATAAATAGTTTAGATATAAATTAAAACATGTTAATCCCACTCAAGTGAAGGAAAAGATGGTGGCAAGGAAACACGTCCTGAGATGAAAATGAGGAAGAAGCTTTGACAGGAACCAGACTCATAAGGGAACCCATCTTGATTTGAGCGACCATCCCTGCAACACATCCCCGATATAACTGAGTGCTCTGAGTTTGACTGTTCATTTTTTATAAAAGGATATGTTTGATATAAAATCAAGGTTACCTTCCGTGTTTAGCTCTTGATCTCATTGATACCCACGCAGGTCTCAAATGTCATTGACCTTCCTGGAGTTGACTATTTTAAAGAGTTATTGGATGTATGACATCATTGCTCTGGAGAGTGTTTGTAACTGATTTAAGCTTTTTATACACAGACGTAACATAAGGATGGGCCTTAACAAAAGAAAAAAAAAATCTCATTTAGATCAAATTGGTTCAAAAGCAGACCTTATTAACTCTGTATAGGCAAACATTTTCCTTTTCTCAAACTTTGTAACTTTAACCTTTAAATATTAGGAGTGCATCCCAATGCCACTACTTGTATTTGTTGTTCTTGTTCTTGTTTCCATGGCGACGGGAAGGGGAGATGTGGGAAGGATAAAGTTGGACGATGGCCAGCAATAAATCTGTTACATGATAACATGCTGGATATGCTAGATAATAATAATTTGTTTTTAAAGAGGCAAACCCAGGTAGGAGAAGATTGAGATTAATTGTGATGATTTCCTTTAAATCGGGCCATCAACTCAATCATTATGAGAAAACTATACCTTCTTTTTCTTTTTCTTAGAACTATTTTCTTTGCTTCACTTTCCAAATGATGTTGTACAGTAACAGCAACAGCAAGTGAGAGGTGTGTCTCTGTGATTAGCAGGTCTAAAAAGGTGTTGACCTTGTTTGTGTTGAATATTTTTAATAGTTATGTATGACATCATTGCTCTGGGGAGTGTTTGTAACTGATTTAAGCTTTTTATACACAGACCTTAACAGAAGAAAAATATTCTCATTCAGTTAAAAGCACACCTTATTAACTCTATATAGGCAAACATTTTCCTTCTCTAAAACTTTGTAACTTTAACTTTTAAACATTGGGAGTGTGTCCTTACGCCACTACATTAGGACATATTTGTTGTTATTGTTTTCATGTTGCAAACAACACCAGTTGACAACTGTGTCATTTTAATAGCAATGTTGGTTTTAACGGCCAATTCTCCTAGTTAGTAAAGGTGCAGTACGCAATGTAATTCAAGGGACCCCGCCAAAGTGGTGCACACCATGTCACATAACACCATTACAGCCAATCAACAGCATGGGAATGGTGATGGGAAGGGGAGATGTGGGAAGGATAAAGTAAGACGATGACATGCAATAAACCTGCCACATGATAGCATGCTGGATAACATGCTCTATCAAGAAACAGAAAAAAGGAGAAAGAAAGGAAAACCCAAAGGTGAAAAAATTTTATAAGATGTAGGAATAGGCAAGCGTGAAGATCCATGTTAAGACTGATGTACAGACGTCCAGGAACAGCATGAAGACCAATATGGAGGTTCTTCATGTTCTGATTAACAGATGGAGAACATTAGTTTCACACAACCAGTAGGTGTAACGATGCGGATCTCGCAAGGGGCAGACCTGGTAGCCTACCTATTTAAGGGCCCTGATACTCACAAACTTCATGCTATCATTTAGGTAGCAATGGTAAAGTTATCAGGGCCAATATAAAGTGTGCAAGTTCCAAGACAAAGGCTAAAGACGCAGCTCAGTCTTCCTAAGAAGCCGGGAAACTTCAGAGAGAGAAAGAGAGAGCACACTCCACTCGACAAGCACTGAAAAAAGCACTGAATCACACATAAATCCTCAGTAAGGGTGGATATCCACCCGAGAGGATATAAGTCTTATTTTTGTCTCCAGAGCCACGTCAGGTCTTGATGAGTTGACGGAGCTCTGTTTATTTTGTGTTGTCAGTTTTCTTTTTAGTTTCCAAATAATAATCCCACGCAAAACAGGAGGGTTTTCCCATGCATGTATCATAAGCACTCTCATAAACTCCTATCTCGTTAACCTCGTCAGAAGCCCTGAGTAAGGACTCTTATTTATATTATTACATCCCGTAGTGCGACTCTCTAACCCGTAGGTCAGTACTGTTTTGTCCTGTTTTGTCACTTTTTATATTGTCTACATTTTATTTTTTATATTCTAGATTTTATATGGGGGAACCCAGGTATGAGAAGAGTGAGATTAACTGCGGTGTTTTCCTATAAATCTGGCCATTAACTCAATCATAATGAGTGAACCATATCTTATAGTACATTTTCTCATGACAGCAATTGAAAGGTGTGTTTTTGCAGTTAGCTCTTTTCTTATCACTACCTACAGTATGTAGGTCTACAGATACATTAAAATGTCATTGACCTTTATAGTGCTGAATATTTTAAGTAGTTAGGTATGGCATTATTGCTCTGGGGGATGTTTGGAACTATTTTAAGCTTTTCATAGACAGACGTGACATATAGACGGGCATAAACAGAAGGGAAAAAAAATCTCATCCAGATTATTTTTCTGACATTTAAACAATCTCTATTACCTTTGATGTATTTTCTGTGTCATGTCAGGTGGAACTATGTATGAGATGTATGATGATTAGTACCATTCACACACACTACCGTTCAAAAGTTTTAGAACACTTGCAAATTTCATTTTTGTTTTTGTTTAGTGATTTATTTTCTACATTCTACAACAATACTGAGGATTTCAAAACTATAAAATAACACATAT
>JAQMYJ010030583.1:0-12912 GCA_030014305.1 Clarias laeviceps | reverse complement strand
TGAGAGATTTATAAGAGATTTCTCTTTCCCAGAAATACAACAAACACAAATTTATACGTGTTAAATAAGCACTGTCTATGTGGTGCTGTGCGAAACGCACGCCGATGTGAGCCGCTTTATTTCAGTCATACTGTAATATACTAACATGTTTTTGCTGTGTAGTGGACCACGCGCACAACCTCTAAGCGGGCGAGCCTCTGAATACACCGTTTTAACGGGGGTGGGGTTAAGAAACTCCGCACCGGCAAAAGTAGACTAATGATTATAAATGCGTCGGGGAAAACAGCATGGAAACTGACTGGCCAAACAAGTACAAACAACAGCTCAAGGGCTTGTAAAATTTTTTTATTATTTAGACAAGCTAATTAAGTTCACTAGCTAACGATTTTATTTGTACAATGAACATTATCATGTGAACATATAACTAAGATCTAAACAAATGAATAACAGGGTTATTAAAATGGCCTGGGTTAGTGGAACTGGAAATTGACATTGATGCTATAAGTGTTTTTATGCATATAAAATTTGTCCCTCCCAAATCCACCTTGTTCATGTTTTCTATGTTTGTGGACTGACAGCGTAAAGTGCAAGGTCTATGTGGTGATTTTGATGGAAAATTAATTAATGACTTGATGACGAGCAGCTCCACTGTTGTCACGAATTCAGCCTCGGTGACTCCCTCCGATCACCACCAGAGGGAGCTATGACAGGAGTACTAGTTCCCATTCGAACTCCATTACTCACAACCCCGTGCTTGGGGCTAATCACCAACACAGGTGTCGGCCATTATCCACAGACCTTAAAATAGCACACTCGCACTAACCACGTCGCGAAGTCTTGTTTTGCTGTTGTGAACATTTCTGAGCATTTAATCCTGTTTTGATTTCTCATTGCCAACCCGATCGTCTGTTTACTCCTTTATGCCTGCCGCCTGCCCTGACTCTTCTGCCTGGACTTTTGACTCTGCCCCTGGTTAGCCTACATTGCTCGGTTTACTCCTACTTGACCCTGATCTGCATGTTTAAGTGTTGTTGTTATTAAAGTTGCATATTGATCTTAACCCCGCTGACTCTGCATCACAGAAGACTTTGCCTCCTCCGGTCCAGCAACTATGTTTCAGCTCACCACGGAGTTGTCTGCTCAAGCGTCCGTGTTGGCGACTCAACAACAACAACTTAACCGCCCCACTGCACTCACAGAGGAACTGGTAAGGGCGCTACAAGGACTCCATCCTCCACCTGCCGAGTCATCTACCCCCCCTCCTCTCCTAGTGATGGACACCTCGACCACACCCGCTGCTACAGCCAGCCCGCGACTGGCGTTTCCGGATAAATTCGACAGAACACCTTCGAAGTGTGAGGGCCTTCTGTTACAACGTTCGATGTTTGTTAACCAGCAACCTACCCTGTACCCTACGGACATTAGCCGCATAGCAATTGTGTGCTCACTATTATCCGGTAGGGCTCTCAACTGGGCCACGGCGGTATGGAGGGAGGACCGCATTGTTTTTCCTTCCTTCGCTGACTTCTTGCAAAACTTCAGGGAGGTCTTCGACCATTCAGTGGAGGGCAAGGAGGCTGGGGAGCAACTACTACAGCTTTGACAGGGCAATAACTCCGCAGCTGACTCCGCACTAAGCTTCCGCACGCTCGCGGCTCAGACCGGGTGGCCGGACAACCACCTTAAACAGCTGTTTCGCAAAGGACTCAGCACCGAACTCCAATCAGAACTCGCCTGCCGGGATGAGGGCAAATCCCTGGCGCAGTTCATCGATCTCTCCATTCTCATTGACAACCTCCTTAAGGCACGCCGCCCACTACGAGTGGATCCCCCCGCTGTCTTGACTAATCTGCCATGACCTGAGAGTGAACCCATGCAACTAGGAGTCACTAACATCAGCTCAGAGGAGATGGAATGGCGAATGCAAAGGAACCTGTGTATCTACTGTGGCTTACCCAGACACACGCGCTCATTCTGTCCCACACGCCCCCCTCGCAAGTCTGCTGCGGTGATGTCTAGTTCTTCGTCACATACTTGTATTGAGATTCCACTAGCACTGAAATTCAAAAATAAGACTATTTTGACCACAGCCCTTGTAGATTCTGGCGCGTCCAGAAATTTAATCGACCGCGATTTTGCCAGAACTCATGCCATCCCTCTTATACCATGTGTCTCTCATTTGCCAGTTGCAGCAGTAGACGGTCATCCTCTGGGCTCCGGGCAGATTCAGCACACCACTGACAATCTCACCCTGTGTGCCGGGGCTCACCACACTGAAACTATCCGCCTGTTCGTCCTATCCGCCTCACAAACACCTGTCATCTTGGGTTTTCCTTGGCTAGAGAAACATAACCCGGTGATTTCCTGGACCGAGAAACAGATCCTACGATGGTCCGAACCCTGCCAAGCACAATGCCTCTCTCACATCCCATCCAAAGTGGAGGGGGACGAAACCGGCTCCATATCACCCGACCTCACGAAATTACCCAGGGAGTATCATGATCTAGCCGAGGCCTTCAGCAAGATCAAGGCGTCACAAGAACCTCCTCATCGCTCCCCCGACTGTGCCATCGACCTGCTACCAGGCTCTCAACCTCCCAGGGGCCGAATATTCCCCCTTTCTCAACCCGAATCCACCGCCATGAAGGCTTACATAGAGGAGGAATTAAGTAAAGGCTTCAATCGTCCTTCCCCTTCTCCCGCCTCGGCGGGTTTCTTCTTCATAAAAAAAAAAAAGGTGATGGACTCCGTCTGTGCATCGACTATAGTGGTCTTAACGTGATGATAGTCAAGTTCCGCTACCCACTCTTACTGGTCCCGGCTGCCCTAGAATGTACTGCCAAGTTTTTCACCAAGCTGGATTTGCGCAGTGCTTACAATCTCATTTGCATAAAGGAGGGGGACAAATGGAAAACTGCTTTCTCAACTACCACTGGTCACTACGAGTATCTCGTCATGCCCTTTGGACTGGTCAATAGCCCGTCCGTGTTCCAGGCCTTCATCAATGATGTCTTCAGGAATATGCTCAACCGCTGGTTCGTCGTTTACATTGATGATATTCTTATCTACTCAGACTCCCTCCACGACCATGTAAGTCATGTCTGATCAGTACTACAACGCCTCCTGCAGCATCAACTATACGCAAAACTAGAGAAATGTGAGTTCCACCAGACTAAGATGTCGTTCCTAGGCTACATCATCAGTCCTGAGGGAGTTGCCATGGACGACTCCAAGGCACGCGCCATGGTTAACTGGCCCTGACCTACCCTGATCAAGGAACTCCAACACTTCCTAGGATTCGCCAATTTCTACCGCCGATTCATCCGCAACTTCAGCACCATTTCCGCACCCTTAACGTCAATGATCAAGGGGGGTAAACAACGCGTCTCCTGGATGCCACAGGCCATCACAGCATTCCAAGAACTCAAAGACAGGTTCACCTCAGCTCCTATTCTGCATCACCCAGACCCAGACCTGGAGTTTATAGTAGAGGTAGATGCTTCAAATACCGGCATTGGCGCCATTGGCGGCATGACTCTTCTGCCTGGACTTTTGACTCTGCCTCTGGTTAGCCTACATTGCTCGGTTTACTCCTACTTGACCCTGATCTGCATGTTTGAGTGTTGCTGTTATTAAAGTTGCTGATTCTGCGTCACAACTGTAGTGTCCAGTACACTGGAGTTTGGAAACTGCTGAATGACAGCCGTGCCCTCCTGTTCAGATATGACTAAAGAATTGTTTCCCTGTGAACACCATTCATACTGCGCTGCTTGGGCACAGAGATGCTGCTGCATGATCCTACGCAGTGACACATTTAAAGACTGCCTTATCAGCAATACTTTTTAAACAGTTTTTATATTTTATTATTTTAATGAGTTGTTTGTGCCTTTGTTCAAACATTATGCATGTTACATGATTACATTTTTGATGAAAAAAAGTATAAAATACACAACCAGATTACTGAAAGCACCAAACCTTCCTTGCATAAAATATGGCTTTCTGATGACTTTGCAGGTTGATCCAGAACCTTACTACCAGGCATGTATTTTGGAGTCATGCTCCTGTGATTTTGAGGGCAAGTTCCTGGGATTCTGCACAGCAGTTGCAGCATATGCTGAAGCCTGCACAACTCAAAATATTTGTATCAACTGGAGAACTCCAGACCGGTGCCGTATGTGTCTTGCAACACTGACTACACTGTATATGACAAAACAAATATAAAATTATGTATTCAACAAACATGTTAAATGACTCAAAAATGTTTAATATATAACCATCTTTTGCTTTTTGACAATCTTGAAGGAGTTCCCAGAGGTGTTGAGTACTTGTTGGCTCTTTTTCCTTCACTTTCTGATCCAACTCCTCCCAAACCTCAATTGGATTTAGATAATTTAGTTCTTGGACAAATAGCTTTTACATAACATATTGGTGTGTGGGGGTTATTGTCCACACCATCACACCTCTTTACAGTGGAAACCGCACATTTAGGAACATTCTCTCTATGCCTAACAAAGACCTGGTTATAAGCGTCACTCAACAGAGCCAAGCAACCGTATACAAGTTTACAGTGTATAGACAGATTATGTGGACAAGCTACTACAAGCTAACACAATCCTCATGAAACACAAATAAAATGTTACACAGCATGGTTTACTCCAAAAATAAAGTCAAGTAGACTATAAAAACTGAACCTTCAAATATGAATGGACAGATCAATGTATGTTTATTCTTCTGGTGGGCATTTTGGTCGGTGACGTCACGTGGGTCGGAGGAAACACGTGGGCGGTCTACGGCCCTCCTTACTGAGTGGCGGTATGAGCTTAGGTGGGAGCCCATAGTGTCTGGGAGGAATTGGACAAGACAAAATTAGGGGAGAAAATCGGGCAAAAAAAGGTGTTTTGGAGCCCTGACGAGATTCTGACATGTTCTGACATGTATTTTTCAGTTACTTATAAACATATAAATGTCTAAAGTCTGATAACATTGTATTCAGCTCAAACTGGGTTACAATAATATATGAGCAGCATGTTTGTACAAGTTTGTATATTGGAGAATAAAACAGTTATGCTTGATTATTGAAAACAACAAAAAAATAAGTCACTGCAATAAGACCACAAAACACATTCATGACATTTGTGTACAAGACTTTTATGACCTGGATCTTGTAGTGTAGAAGTTTTACTTCAAAATGATGTGACAATCATCTCGCTCACTCATTTACAGAAAACAATACATTCATTTAAATTTCTATTAATTATAATTTTTTTTTTCCTAATTTAGTTGTCCAATTCCTCCCCATCTCTAGGGGGCTCCCACATTAAGGCTACTACTACCACTCAGTCGGGAGGGCCGAAGATTATCACGTGTTTCTTCCGAACCACGTGATGCCAGCTGACCTCATCTTTTCGAACTGCTCGCTCACGCACTGTTAAGGGCGGCGTAACACACTCGAGGACAGTGCTATCCGCTCCTTCCGCTTGCATGAGCTCACAGACGCCGTGATTAATGTGGGAGCACGAAGTACCTCTCATCCCTCCCCTCTGAGAGAGCTCGGCCAATCAGCTCTCTCTAGACTTCCGGCTGCAAGAGGTTACAGCATCACCCGGGAACCGAACCAGCAATCTCCGGGTAATAGGGCGAGCACTTTACCACTGCGCCACTCTGAGGCCCCATTTAAATTTTCTAAGACACTTTTTGTTTAGAAAGGCCTGCATAATGAGCTGTATAATTACCCCTTTCAGTCAGGTATGGGACAGAGGAAAGTGCTACGAGAAAATAATTTGAGGACACAAACATATTTCTTTGTTTGTGGTTTATTTAAAATAACTTAAGGTTCACTTGCAAAAATTCCAGGAACAATTCAAAATAAATAAAAAGTGCAAAAAAGCGCAAACAACATTCAGGGTAAAATGGTGCAAACCAAAAACAGTGTAGGATATAAACTATGCAAAACCATACATGCGGGGTAAAACTGCAACAGTGTAAAACTGGTCTTCAGTTGAACAGGAACTGCTTTCAAGAGTAGCACAGGGATGTGTGACTATACAAAAAACACCTTGGAAATGCCAGGCATGCAATGTTCCCCTGTGTCTTACACATACTCTTTATGGGACAGGTTACCATATAGTTATTTTATGCACAATGAAAGCATTGGTGGCAGCAATGTCCAAGAAGTGTAGATAAATCTTTCTGTAACACTTCATTGATTTGTGCTGTGCAGTGTAGTAATGTAATAGCTGATCAGCGAGATCAAAGCCCCCCATGTGCTGGTTGTACGCAGTCATAGGTGCAGAACATCGAAATATCTTTGTAGTCCATGTACGTTGTAATTTCACCCTCCGCTTCACCGTGTCTCCTGTATAAGCTAAATGGATGGTAGAACAGACAGCTACTTCTCGTGTGTCCACCCACTTCACAAATACAAGAGGTCGATCTGAACGGCGCTTGCGTGTCTCGATGTGAGGTGCTGGTGAAGGCAAGGGTGATGCAGACACATTCCTAAAAACAAATAAATAAAAAAATAAAATACTGTTCAGAGTAAATGGATGTGCAATTAATAGGTATGGAGGCACAATATATAGAGAGAGGCCCAAAAAATTTATCCACACTTTAACATGATACATATACACCTCTCTTCTGTACGTCACATGACAGCATCAATGATGGTGATACAACTTACATTTTTAGAGTAAAGCTAATACTACACACTGCTGCCATAATTCAATTCGAGTTTTAAAAAAGGCCATAGATAATGATTGTTTTTGTGCCCCTCTGTGTCTGTTGATGGGCAATAGGCTGGACAAATATCTGTTGATGGACCATAGACCATGTAGTGCATCTCAAACATTTGCACCCGAGACATTAGCAAACACCATCCACTGGACATGCTTTACACACATATTTAACACATTCTAAACATTTACACCTAAGCGGGTATTTGTAAATACAAGCTAAACAAAAGACATTATGAACATTTACACCACATAAATCCATAGACATCTCTTAACTACATATGGCAGTATTTTGTAATGCCCTAAAATGCCCCCCTGCCACGGATTGCCCCCCATTACGCAATCGCTATCTTCAAAGAAAAACCGCCGTGCCTTTTTATTCAATCACGTTAGCGATTGTATTTCTTTTCCCTAAGCTCGGTTTTGTAAACACAGCTGTGTTCAGTAACACGATCAAATCAACAACCGCTTTGTTGAATTTCAACAGCAGATCACACTTTGTTGAATTTATATTGCTTAAATATTTCACAACTCTGTCCTCTTTGCATTGCTACATGTTTATTTAGTTCCTATTCGCATCACACGTATAAATGCACTCTAAAATCAACACTATCAAACTTTAATATTATTTTAATAATTATATAACATCAAATCAAATATCACGTTATTAAAAGTAACAAATTTGCCACAACTCTTTTCTGATGCAGCTAAAAAAAAATAAAAAATTACACCACATGATGCTCCCCTGCCCCTACCCAACATTGGCTGGAAAGAAGAACCCATACTTACCAAAACGTACTATTATTTCTTCAGCTGAAAATAAACTAGGATGAAGAGAACAGAAATGAACTCCCCTCTGTGCAATATCTAAGTAGAGTGTAACTGGAGCAGCCACCAAGTGCCCCCCTACCCACTGTCTAACTCTGATGCGGAAAAGGTCACAAACACCAAACCTGCAGCACTTACTGGTATTTGTCCTGTGTTTATGTGGCTGAATTTATTTACAAACAGCTCTTTAAATGCCTTTAAACACACACTAAAGAAAAACACATCTTAAAAGTTAAAAAACACCCTTTTAAATGGATTTAAACTCTTTAGACAGCTCTTTATATTTATTTCAAATGTAACTAACAAACAAGCTCTTTAAATGTTAAAACCTATTTTTAACAACAATACCAAAAAATAGTAACAACTTCATAATAAATAAAAAGAAGTGAGCGTAGCATGTCAAAAAAAATAACGCAAACAATAAAAAAAGAAACCATGATTTTAACCATGATTTTATTCCAGTCAGTATTGTACATGCAGGCTGGGCACAAGTATTCCTTTTCAACTGCAGGCCATTGAACACTGAAACCATTGGTCACAGCCATCACAGCAAATCTGGGGAAACAAAAATATATATAATTACCCACAAACCCCTTCCAACATGCTTATTCTGTGTAGAGTGTCACAGGGGCCTGGAGCCTATCCACACTAGGCGGGGTACTCCAGGGGGCGGGCTGGCACCCAAAAGTGTCCCTGGACTTCCTAGCCCACAGCAGCACACCACATCCCACATCATAATACACTACATTGGCTCATTAATGTGGAGACTAATTTTTTAACACCACTAGTATACAACTATAACGCAATACAGAAATAAATGCTATTTAAACATTTATTTGAAGTATCACTGAACATATATTCGGTGATATTTGTAAAACAAAGAAACAAAGGAAAGAACATTAGGATAAACAAAATATAAAACTATAATGACAATATTTTAGCTAGTCAGGGTGTATCATCTTGATGCAGTGTAAGATATACCATTCATCAGTGTAAACTGAATGTGCAGCAGGGTCCGTGATGATGAACCAGTGCCTGCTGTTGACCAACACTTTTCCCCTTTTCTACCCGAGCCGAGTAAAAAGGATGGCAATCAGCAAACTGAACAGGTAAACTGGAATAAAATCAGGAGCAGCATTAGCTCATACTAGTAATTATTATGGTAGCCAATATTAATTAAAATTATGTTTCTCAGCATTATTTTGAATTAACATTAACTACCATAATAATTAAAATAAGTAACTAGTTTACTAGTGCGAGCTATTGCTGGTTCAGTATCACTGACCCGGCTGCTGGGTCCAGCCTCGGTATCCTTACCCGTAATGCTAGAGCTGTCAGAACTTCCCTTCACACAAAAAGTATAATCTGTTAATCTGCAGCATTTCACAGCATTTACCTCCTTTTCTTTTTTCCTCTTTTCATCCATGGAAACTATTATTAATTATTTGCTCAGAGAAATTTGCTGTATCAAGAAAAGGATCAATATCTGTCCCTCTGTAAATTAGAAGTGAAAGGGGACATGTTTCTAGACATGTACGGAATAGACCAAACTAATTACTGTAATAGGGAGGGAGGGCGTATAGCCACGTGCACACAAACACATGCCCTTTGTTGGCGGATCCTGTGCGATTGATGCACTCATTCATCTGCGTAGAAAAGAGATGCAATATTATGATTTCGATCAGTTTTTAATATATTTGCGTATTGACTGGGCTGGCCCACATTGGCCAGCGGCCCACCAGGAAAACTCCTGGTGCTCCAGATGGCCAGTCTGCCACTGTGCCAATCCATTGCAGGGCATGCACACATGAACATTAGGTTAATTGGCATCCCCAAATTGCCATGTCTTTGGTCTTCGGGTTTCATGAGAGCTACACATTCCAAAAAAGTTGGGACAGGTAGCAATAAGAGGCCGGAAAAGTAAAATGTACATAAAAGAATCAGCTGGAGAACAATTTAACTTATTAGGTCAATTGGCCTAATTGAGCCTCAGAGTGGCAATGTCTCTCAGAAGTCAAGATGGGCAGAGGATCACCAATTCCCCCAATGCTGTGGCGAAAAATATTGGTGCAATATCAGAAAGGAGTTTCTCAGAAAAAAAATTGCGAAGAGTTTGAAGTTTCATAACCATCAACTACAGTGCATAATATCATTCAAATATTCAGAGAATCTGGAACAATCTCTGTGCGCAAGGGTCAAGGCGGAAGACCATACTGGATGCCTGTGATCTTCAGGCCCTTAGATGGCACTGCATCACATACAGGAATGCTACTGTAATGGAAATCACAACATGGGCTCAGGAATACTTCCAGAAAACATTGTCTGTGAACACAATCCACCGTGCCATTCGCCGTTGCCAGCTAAAATTCTATAGGTCAAAAAAGAAGCCATATCTAAACATGATACAGAAGTGCAGGCGTTTTCTCTGGGTCAAGGCTCATTGAAAATGGACTGTGGAAAACTGTTCTGTGGTTCTTTTTGTGAAACTGGGACGCCATGTCATCCGGACTAAAAAGGACAAGGACAACCCAAGTTGTTATCAGCGCTCAGTTTAGAAGTCTGCATCTCTGATGGTATGGGGTTGCATGAGTGCGTGTGGCATGGGCAGCTTACACATCTGGAAAGGCACCATCAATGCTGAAAGATGTCAGGAACTAACTGGAGCTGAACAGAAGATGTAGTGATTAGCAGTTAGCCCTTTGTAGCGTGGATGGTAAACCCAAACGCGGAAGTGACACGAATAGGCAGGATAACCACGCTTGTTATTGTTAGGACTCTCTCGGATAGAGAGCAAGGGAAAACACAAATTAACCCGCGTCCTAGTGACACACACTCAATCGAAAAGTTTACCAAATAAAGTGAGTACTCGCAGATTAGCCGATGTAGCTCGTGAAACGACATGGGCGAACTCAATGACTGAGCGAAGTGCTGCGATATGTTTACTCCTCTTATACTTCCTGGTTCGCGACCGCGTTACTTCCGGGTCCTAGTGCTGGTCGTGGATTGAGTGTGCATGACAAAAGCTATATCCAAGTTCTAGAACAACATATGCTCCCATCCAGACCTTGCATTTTCCAACATAACAATGCCAGACCACATACTGCATCAATTACAACATCATGGCTGTGTAGGAGAAGGATCCGGGTACTGAAATGGCCAGCCTGCCGTCCAGATCTTTCACCCATAAAATCATTTGGCGCATCATGAAGAGGAAGATGCGACAAACAAGACCTAAGACAGTTGAACAACTAGAAGCCTGTATTAGACAAGAATGGGAGAACATTCCTATTCCTAAACTTGAGCAACTTTTCTCCTCAGTCCCCACACATTTGCAGACTGTTATAAAAAGAAGAGGGGATTCCACACAGTGGTAAACATGGCCTTGTCCCAACTTTTTTGATATGTGTTGATGCCATGAAATTTAAAATCAACTTACTTTCCCTTAAAATGATACATTTTCTCAGTTTAAACATTTGATATGTCATCTATGTTGTATTCTGAATAAAATATTGAAATTTGAAACTTCCACATCATTGCATCCTGTTTTTATTCACAATTTGTACAGTGACCCAACTTTTTTGGAATTGGGTTTGTAGAATCTACATAGAATAGTTTGTTTAATCTACTCAGATACATTTTCAAATGATAAAGTTTACTTTACAAATGACATTCTTACACTCAGAATCCAGTGACCGCTCTTATTTATAATACCTACAACAACATCATATGATATTGGGTCCATCTAAAAAATAAATGAGTAAAAATAATTAGTTTTGGCCTCATTAAAAAAATTTTTTGTATGCTTTCAATCATGTAGCATGAAATACCCGGATTCTGGGTATTTTGCGACCCCATATTGCTGTCATGGCAAAGGAGTCGATCAATGCTGCACTGTGCTGATTGACCTTATTGTTGAATGTTAAATGTGATTGATAAACAATTGCTCCTAACAATTCACAAATTACAGAGAACTAAAACATATTTCAATAATACCTCACTCTCCAGCTCCATCTTAGGACCTATTCGTCTAATGTCCCAAAAATATAGTTTGTATGGTCTCACTTTAGAAAGGATAATATGGGTATCCTTTCCTGCCCCAGCATCTTGCAGATCTGTGACAGTATTACACAATGTTAATGTCACAGTTTACTGTGTAATGTTAGTTTTAAGTTTAAACGTGATCAATGTTAACATTTTATCCTAATGTTGGATAAAAATTGCCCCCCATTTACTTGTAACAGTTACCAGCTGTTGAAAGAAAAAATAGTAAACCTTAATTTTAACATTAATAAATACTGATAAACCAATATTACAGTCAACTTTTTATGGTGTTACAAACATTGTATCTCGCTGATCGTGTCTGGGGGTCCAGTGGTGGTGGTGGTGATCGTGTCTGGGGGTCCGGTGGTGGTGATCGTCTCTCGGGGTCCAGTTGTGGTGGTGATGATCGTGTCTGGTGGTCCAGTTGTGGTGGTGATGATCGTGTCTGGAGGTCCAGTGGTGCAGATGGAAGGTTCAGTGGTGGTGGTGCTGCTCTGGCAGGAGGTGGCAGTTGTTTCTGTTCTCTTCATCCTAGCTTATTTTCAGCTGAAGAAATAATAGTAAGTTTTGGTAAGTCTGGGTTCTTCTTTCCAGCCAGTGTTGGGTAGGGGCAGGGGAGCATCATGGCAGGATTGGTGTAATTTTTATAATTTTTTTAGCCGTACTGCATAAGAAACGTCGTGACAAATTCGTTACTTTTAATAATGTTATGAATAATGATTTGATGTTATATAATTTCCAAGTTTGATTGTGTCGATTTTAGCATGCATTTATACATGCGATGCGAATAGTAAGTAAATAAACACGTAGCAATGCAAAGTGGACAGAGCTGCGAAATATTTAAGCAATATAAATTCAACAAAGTGTGATCATAATGGTTGTTGTTGCTGTTAAGGGAATTGATTCCATCGTGTTACTGAACGCACAAAACCGTGTTACTGTGTTCACAAAACCGAGCGTAGGGAAAGAAAAACACTTGCTAATGCATTTGAATGAAAAGGCTTTTCTTTGAAGATAGCGATTGTGTAATGGGGGGCAATCCGTGGCAGGGGGGGCATTTTAGGGATATCCAAGTTCTAGAACAACATATGCTCACACACTCTCTCTCTCAGGACGGGAGGGGAAAAAGTAAGAGTCTCCTCTTACTTTAGCTTTGCACACACACACACATTTCGCCTGCGCGCATAAACGGAAACACTTATCTATCAGGATTTATTTTTACTTTTTCTAAAAGGTAACTTACAGCAGGTTATGGTCGCTGAACCGCTGGATGTCCAGGTGGTGCTCCGAAAACAACGTGGGCTTCATAGAC
>JAQMYJ010030582.1:0-12973 GCA_030014305.1 Clarias laeviceps | reverse complement strand
CAATCAACTATAGTGGGAGCGGCCTCTGTCGGTGTGACGTCACACCGACAGGCATTTGAGATTGGCCTGATTTCAGATTTTATTTATTTTATTTTAATAAATAAAAAGAAAATCACGGCGGCTCTTTATGTTGTGTACACACTCTCCTAACACACATTTCAGTCCAAACAGTTTGAAAAAGTGCATGTAGGACCATATGACCCCTTTAAGAAGGGTCGTTTAGCTGTTGACAGATAACCAAAAACAGCTAGCCATCCTTAATTTGGCCTGTTAAGTTATAGAATGGTTAAAAGGCCAATGAATAAGCTTAATCTCCAGACTACAGGTTTGTGTAAGAAAAAAAAGATGGTGAATATGAACCATGACAACAAGCTTTTGTACATGGGGCTGGTAGTGATTTTGTCCAGGGTGGTGTTGGGGAAGAAGTGCATCAGACAAAAAAGCGTGTCATGCTGAAGAGTAGTATTCACGTCCATAGTCATTAAGTGGGCATAACTGACCGTCTGCCATTACCTGTAGGAATGCGCCTGGAGGGCCTTCTGTTCTGTCATTACTCTTTTGGCCTTGTGACTTGGAGGGTGCAGATGTGGCAATGCCTGATCAAGCACTGATTTTTAAAGTAATCCTAAGAAGAGTCAATGGTCAAAGCTGCGAAACTGATAAGAGATGTCAGAGTGTGCTTGAGAGGAAGAGCCAAGCCCAGAGTGAAGTATATAATTCTATGTGCATTTGTGCTGTTAATGAATGCACAAAAAAGTTAATTAAATAAAAATAAAATTTTGACTGCTCCAGAAGTGTACTACTCCATTGTATCATGATTGACCATGTTCTCTGACCCCAGCATCTTAACTGGGATATTGTGAAGAAAAAAAAATTTTTTTCACTGTGCTGTAAGGTACATGTGACAAAAAAGTTCATATGCACATGAATGAATATTACTTTTTTTACACACCACTTAATTACCTTGAATGGTAAATCAGCCAATTCTACTGTACACTAGAATTTCAGTTGCATGGTTTTTGGAAGGAGCTGACTGTTTAAGAGAACACCAGAGGCATCGTATGTCTATAAAGCATGGTTTGCACTTATACAATATAATAATTTGCCAGTTTGGTATACAGACATTTTTTAACCAACAATTCTTATTAGGAATCTTTCTACACATATGCAAAATTTTGTTATATTTATTTGAGTATTTGATTTCTTTTTTTCTTCAATTGTCAATTAAGCCTTGGAGGTGTGGTCAAAAATTAAGCTATAAAAATATCAGAGCTGGCTTCTGCTATCATATATAGTATTATGAATTTCTACTGTTACTGTTTTTAAAGGGGACAACCAGGACGATGTGTGATTTTTAAATATGCAAGATGTTGACTTTTTAATATGCTGTATTCATGAATCTCATAGAGATTAACCAGTCTGATCGCTGTGTGCATTTCTCCTGTCCACAGAGATCTGTATCTTCTGCAGTTTATATCTTATTGTACGTGTGTTCAGCTGCTGTGGTTCTGACAACAGTGTGTGGAAATATGCTTATCATCATTTCTGTTCTTCACTTTAAGCAGCTTCACACACCTACAAACACACTTGTACTCTCCCTGGCTGTATCAGATTTCCTCATTGGTGCTTTAGTGATGCTACCAGCACTATTCTGGGCAATTGAGTCATGCTGGATTTTTGGAAGAAGTTTCTGCACCATCTTTTGGTTAATTGGTGGTTTTATTGTAGGCGTATCTGTCTATAATGTAGCTCTGATTTCTGTAGATCGGTATTTGGCTCTCTCGAACCCATTTTTTTACACAAACAAAATATCTATATGGGTAATGTGCACTGTGGTTTGTGTTACCTGGTGTGTGACTCTGTGGTATAGCATAATCTTCTGTTATTTCACTGAAAGCTTCTCAAATTTTCTACCGTGTCCTGGAGAGTGTATGCTCTTTCTAAGCAAGCTTTGGTCTCTAATAGACCTTGTATATCTATTTCTTTTTCCATTTTCTGTCATAATTATATTGTATACTCTAGTTTTTGTTATTGCTAAGAAACATGCCACTGCTATCAGAGAGCTTAATAATCACACACGGCCTAAATCACAGAAAATCACCTTGTACTCAATGAAATCTGAGAGAAAAGCAGCTAAAGTCCTCGGCATTTTAGTGTCTGTGTTTCTGGCCTGTTTGCTTCCATATTGTATTTACAGTTTATTAGGCAATGTTATTAAACTACAGGCAGAAACTGCTCATAATCTTATGATTTTGTTTTACCTTAACTCTGCCATTAATCCATTTATTTATGCAATTTTTTACCCATGGTTTAGAAGGTGCATTAAATTAATTATAACTCTGCAAATATTCCAAACGGATTCTTCATTAATCAATGTTCTCTCATGAAAAGGCCTTTGACACTCCTTTAATGGTTTGTTCAATTATAGCCATGTAGCAATATTTTAAGGTTGATTGTAAAGAATAATAGATTTATGTGCTTAAATCTCAGCAGGGATCCACATCCACTGAAGAATGACCTTATTTAAAATGTTTGCACAATTCACCCTACTGTGCTTGAGGCCTGTTGTAAATTTCAAATGTTTTACATCTTCATGAATTACAGGTCCCAATTTGACTTTAAGGATATTCGTAAATTTAACATAAACTAAATGCAGGTAAAAACAACAAGTGGGAAAATAATAAAAAGTAATGTACATTACTATATTTAAACAGGTTTGTGTGTTTTTTTTTAATGTTCAATAAACACATCAAAAATCAACATTTTTCCAGATTAAAACTAGAAAAAAAACACATTTTATAGTTATTTTTTTTAGCATGTAATCCCTGCTATACACATGTTATGACATAATTCAAAGAAGGGAAAGTAAATGCATGTTATTACATTAAGCACCGAACCCTCTTCCTACATAACATGAAGAGGGTTGGGTGCTAAGTCATCTCTGAACATTCACAGATCTACAATGTTGTACAGAAACCCACATTTGATAAGACATTTTAAATGGCATAATGCGAATAGTGAGTGAATGCTTAATCCCATTTGTCTGCATTAAAAGTATTAGTCATTAGTAAAAAAGGAACATCATGTCAGCATCACTATGAAGGCAATGCTTCAGTATACGTTGACACACAAACGTGGGTGCTGTGGGTGCTAGAATAGTTGTGTGGCAATAATTTAGATCATGAACTGTGAAAAAGAAAAACAGAAAGTAGTTTATTTAGTAAAGATTGAACAGGAATCTTACTTTAGGACATGGGATGTTAAGAAAGTATAAAGCCTGAGCACCGAAATTCACAATCACAACAATAAATCACCCAAAATAATAATGTGTAATAAATATAGTTATTGTTCAGATTGTTTTCTCTGCTGTTGCTATGAGTTACTAAACACTACAGGCTTTCTCAGAGGCTTTCCTAAACTTGGACAGAAGGCCCGTGCAATGTAGCTGGATAAAGACACAAATGAAGACTCTTAAACTTATTAGCCAATTTTGGTTTATGTTAGCGGGAATTGATCAGCACTTAATTAGCACGTCCCTGCACATGCACCACAAATGTCCACAGTGGTCATTTATAATAATATGTATAATATATATATATAGGCCTATATATATATATTTATATATATATATATATATTCAGTATCTCAGCAAGATATTAAAATATTTCAATCAAACTGTGGGAGTTTTTGTCATTAGTGTATTAGATGAAGAATCTTTTTTTGGTTTGTTTGATTAAACTTTAGAAACTGTTGTGGGTGAGAATCCAAGGTGATCAACCCTGTTACTGCAGAGTACTGTTGCATTTATCAAAGCCAGGTTTGTGAATCCCAGCTGGAATGAATTTCAGGGTTCCAGTGGGGAGGGGGGAGGGATTTTGACGGCTGTGATGGCAATCCTCTCAAATAACTTCATTATGGTGGGAGCCAAGGGAAGGTGGTCCTCGAGACAGGGCACTGAAAGTTTCTTTGTTATGGGGATGATGTTAGTGGCCTTGAGCAGGTTAGAGAATGTTAAAAATGTCCCTAAACATCTGCCATCTTGTCTTTAAAATTTAAAATCTGACTGATATTGAGCAAAATCTCTTGTATATATGTTTTAAAGAGTTGAAGAAGGCTTGTCTAGCTTTTAGCAGCTAGCCAAAAACAGATAACCTCACTTTTTTGTGTGGATATGAGAAGGGTAGCCATCCACAATTTGCACTGTTTAGTCATATAAGGCCACTGATTAAGCTTAATCTCCAGCCTAGACCTTTGTAAGAGCTATAAAATGGTAAATATGAATGTTTTGTTCTGTTTTTTTTTTCTCGTTTTTTTTGGTGGAGGTTAAGTAAACATAATTTTTTTGTTAAATAACAAAAGCAGCTCTCAGGGTGAAGGCCACAAACATCACATATATTTCGTCATAGTGTGCAAAAAAAAAAAAAAAACGGATCTGGGCAATTAAACATGACTAGGATAACAAGCTTTTGTTCATGGGTCCATGTGTGGTACGATGCACCAGACAAAAGCTTGTCATACTGAAGAGTTATACTACAGCATTTTCACTAAGAAGTTCATAGCCATTAAGATGGTCATACCTGACCATCTGCCATTACCTGTAGGAATGCGCCTTGAGGGTCTTCTGTTCTGGCATTACTCTTCTGACCTTTCAGCCCTGTGACTTGGAGGTGCAGATGGCTAGGGTGCGGAGGTGTGTATGTGGCAGTGGGGGCCTGAATAAGTACTGGTCTGTGATGTGAACATGAGACAGGTAGTTGGTCAAAGCTGGAAAACTAATAATAGGCATCAGAGTCTGCTTGAGAGACAGAGCCAAGCCCAGATTGAATTATATAATTCTATGTGCATTTTAGCCGTTAATGAATACAAAAAAAATCATCAAAATAAAGATTTTGACTGCTCCAGAAGTGTGTTCACCATGTGCTCTGACCCCAGCTTCTTAACTGGGATATTGCAGAGAAAAAAAATAAAAATAATTCACTGTGCCATAAGGTACATGTGACAAATAATTGAATCTTAAGCATATGTATGTGTATGAAAATACATGGATATTAAGCCCCAGTGCTCCAAAAGTCTGACCATTACTAAAATGCTTTTGTCTGTAATTCTTCTTAAAAATTCCATGAATAACATGGTTGAAAAGTAGAATATTTACATGGATTTTAGATTTTCTTGTGTTTGATATGTTTGATATTCTCCTGTTTGTTTTAATGACGGTGCACATTCAAGCTAACACATATTTCACATCTTCACATCCGACTGAATGATGTCTGATGCATGTTTCAATAGAAGGAATAAGATTCATCAAAAATTCAACCGTACAAAGCAGTTAACATGGCCAATGTAACAAATGTGCTTAAACCTAAAATTTCCCTTTCGTTTAATGTGTAATATTTAAAAACTTTGTTTCCTTCCAGTTTAATAAAAAAAAAATAATAATAAATGTCAGAATTTTTAATAGCCTTTAAACTTTTGGACCACCTTGTGGATGGATAGATAGATAGATAGATAGATAGACAGACAGACAGACATTGGGCATAACCTCAGAAGTGTGAAAAAGCCTTTTTATGAAAGGACATTGATTAAGGCAGAATCTGTTTGGAATATTTTTAGAGTTAAAATTAATTTAATGCACTTCCTAAACCACGGGTAAAATAGAGCATAAATAATTGGATTAATTGTGGAATTAAGGTAAAGCATGATCAAAACTTTCTGAAATGTTTCTACCTTTACTTCAATAACATTGCCTAATAACAGACTGTAAATAAAATATGGAAGTAAACACACCAGAAACACAGACACTAAAATTCCGAGGACTTTAGCTGCTTTTCTTTCAGATTTCATTGAGTGTGAGGTGATTTTCTGTGTTTTAGGCCGTGTGTGATTATTAAGTTCTCTGATAGCAGTGGCATGTTTCCTAGCAATCATAAAAACTCGAGTATACAATATGATTATGACAGAAAGTGGAAAAATAAATGACACAACAAGATCAATTGCAGAACAAACCTCATTCAGAAAGTAAACACACTCTCCAGGGCACATTGCAAAACTCATGAAACCTCCATTAAAATAGTAGATTGCTGTGATATACGTCAGGCACAAACAGCAGTTAGAATAAATTACAGTGCATGTAGCTCTTCTAGTGATTTTGTTTGTGTAGAGAAATGGGTTTGAGAGAGCCAAATACCGATCTATGGCAATCAGAGCAATGTTATAGAAGGACAGGTCCATGAGGAAACCACTAATCAATGAAAAACTGATGCAGAAATTTCTTCCAAAAATCCAGCATGACTCGATTGCCCAGATTAACTCTGGAAGCATCACAAAAGCACCAACGAGGAAATCCGACACAGCCAGAGAGAGCACGAGGGTGTTGGTTGGTGTGTGAAGCTGCTTGAAGTGAAGAACAGAGATGATGACGAGCAGATTTCCACTAACAGTTAGCAGAACCACAGCAGCTGAACACATGTACAGGAAGATATAAACTGCAGGAGATGCAGATCTCACTGAACAGGAGAAATGCTCACAGAGATCAGACTGATTAAACTCCATCAAGGTCATGAATGAAGCATTTCTTTAATTCAAAGTAATACCTTGCACAGTATATTGGCTGATACAGCTGTAAACTATAAGAAAGTCACAATTTAATGACTTAAGTTTTAAACAGCTCTAGTGCTTTTATAGTTTATGTATGCATTGATCATGCCTTCTCCGTTTGAGTGACTGCATAATGAATATGATGTCATGCATTGTTTAGAGAATTCAACATGATATTAAGCAAAAGTGTGTATAACATCTTTACCACGCCAAACTCTTCATCAGTGTGCCTCTCATCTGCATTTTTGTCCACCTCCTCGAGCTCCTCGAGATCCTGACAACAATGTGCCCTTTAATTAAAGTTTAAAGGTCAATGAAATTGTGGGGGAAATAAGGCTTTGGAATGTGTGGGTGTGTGTGTAAAGGGTTGACATTGCAGGTATGAAAGCATGATGTGGATGACCAGCAGTCATAGGTGGCCAAAGCTTAAGGTGAATAAACTAAGGAGCTGGTTGAGGTTTAGCATTGGTGGGTTATTTAATGTCAGAGAGTCTCTGGAGTTATCAGAGTCCAAGACAATTCAGAGAGGGAGAGAATATTGTGAGTTTATGACCCAGGACACACTACTCACCAGACTGACATTCAGATGGATTTTTTATAGCCATGTGGTGACTGAACAATGATTGGAAATATGTTGCCAGCCAGGGCGAATTTCGCCACCCAACCCTTGAGTGTGTTCTCTGGAACTGGCCTTGGTTGTGTGCTTTATTTTAATTTTCTCATTTGAGTAAGGAGTGGATAGATATGGACAGACATTGGCTGTGAGGCCAACGTTCTCAGCTCCAAGCTAATTGCAGGTGTTGAGAAGAAAGCATGACATCTGTAGAGTCTTCATTTATTTGTTGCATCCCAAAGATGTGCAGAACTGAGAAAAAAAAAATCATCTAAAATAAGAGGAACCAGCAGATGATGTAAGGGCCCTTGTTCCATGCCATAAAGAGGAACATGATTACAGTAGTGAGTTGGGTAAAATGTTGAACCATCAGCGCATATATCAACTCCTCTAAAGTCCACTTAATGACAAAGACCTTTTGCTCCATGGAAGCATAAAGTTGTTGAGGTTCATACTCATATACAGAATTGGTGCTCCTCACCACCAAAATCCTGTGAGAGGATGGCACCAAGGAGGCATCCATGTGAACCACTACCTGAAAAAGTATCTGTACTTTCTTCTCTTGGGGCTTCAGTAACCCACAGCTGATTCAATACCCCAGCGTGGGTTTTAAAGATATGTGAAATATAACCATTGTGAAAAGTATTCTCGTCATCAGTTCACATCATGATTGTAAAATCTCTCTCTCTTTCTGATGTTAGTATTATATCTGCAGCAATTGTACCAATAAAGAACATTTTACTAAGATTAATAACGACAGATCTGTGCACGTGGATAAATAGAAGATGTATTGATGATGCATAGAAACGTTTTTTTAAAACATGCTAAATGACTACACATTTTCTTTTCAAGGCATTTGATACGTAAATGTGAACAGATCTAATGACTAAATTCAGAAGTTACAAAAATTGGCAAAAATTTAATAAAACTTATCATTATTTTTAATTAGTTTTCACTGAATTTGAAATGTAACTTTGGCACAATATTACACCACACTTGGGCCATTTGCAGTTATTCTTAGATTACCAATTATGTCAATATTCTTTTATAAAGATCTTATTGCAACATACAAACACCAATTGCAAAAAATGGTGGCACAGGATGGAATTTGGCAGTAAAACCAAAAAGAAGTCATCTGTAGAATGTGTTTACCTTGTATTATAATGATACAACAACTTGTTATTTGATGATTCACCATGTGAAAATATGCATTCATTTTAAATGTGGTGACTGTAACATCCTCCAATTTAGAATTATCAACAATTTAACAAGTAGAAATTGCAAGGTGAAGAGGAAACAAGTGCTGTTAAACAGGTGAACAAATTCTAGAACAAGGATGGGGGTGCACTGATTTGCCCACAGATGCACCAGCAAAATATCATCAAGAAAGTAAGGAAACCCATCAAATCTAATGCGTAAAGTGCGGTAAAGTGCCAAAAAACACTTCTGAATACATATGATCTCCCAACCTTATACACCTCTGTCCTAAAAACTTCATGCTTCTGTGGTGGATTAGTGTTAGTTGTGACAAAGTGACAAAGAGCATTTGTCACTGCATTTACAAATGCAACTTAAGGCTTAAGGAAGACATCCATCGATATTGGCCAGAGGTGTCAAGGACTTCCCTGGGTCCTGTCTCATCTGAAATGGACAATGGCACAGTAGAAAAGTGTTTTGTGGTCTGACGAGCCAACATTTAATTTTTTTTTTTTTTTTTTCATATTTACTGGGTCAAAGAGGAAAAGGACCATCCAAGCTGTTATCAGAATCAGGTCAAAAAAATCAGCATTGGTCATAGTATAGGCATGTGCCAGTGCCCATGGCATGGGTAAATTGCATATCTGTGAGGGCACCATTAACGCATGAAAAAAAATTCTTCTTGGAGCAACATATGCTGCCATCCAAATACCTTTGGTAATATCTTTTTCAAGGACATGTCTGTATTTTCCGGTAGGACAACACCAAACCAAATTCTGCCCCTCGATTACCGAGGCACACAGAGCATGGGTTCTAGAATGGCCTGCCTGCTCTAATTGAGAATGTGTGGTGTATTATGAAGTGCAAAATATAGCTACAAAGACCTGTGTAATGAAAAAAAAATGACTAAACTTGACCAACTAGTGTGTTCAGTAATCAAATCCTTATAGAGTGTTATTAACAGAAATGGTTAATGTTAAACATTGTAAACTTTACATAAACAGTAAACTGTTTGTTAAAGCCACCAGATTTAAAAAATAATGCATATTTTCAACAAACAATACATTTAACATGTTGAATCATCAAATAATGTGTTTTTACAGAGTTTTTATTATAATAAAAAGACATTTTACAGATGACCTCTTTTTCATTTTGTTGTCAATTTCCATCCTGTCCCAACATTTTTGGAATTGGGGCTGTATAAATAAGTAAACAATTTGTCAGAAGTTAAAAAAAAAAAATACTTCTCTGTGTCCTTTTCTTTTCCCCAAAGACAAAAATATATTTTGCTCCATGGAATATGAAAAAAGAACAAAGACATGATCATTTTGTCTCAGATGCACAAAACACATTCATAAAAGAACATTAATCAATATGGAGTCTCCTTGAAATATTTACAGAGTTATAATTAATTTAATGCACTTCCTAAACATGCGTAAAAACAGAGCATAAATAAAATGGTGGAGTTTAGATCGACCAAGATTATGACTTAGCCTCGTACAATAACATCTCCCAATAAACTGCAAATGAATTATGGAAGTAAACGCAACAGAAACACAGAAACCAAAATGCTGAGGACTTTTATCTCAGCTTTCATTAAATATGAGGTGATTTTCTATGTTTTAGGCCATGTGTGATTACTAAGCTCTCGATAGCAGTGGAATGTTTCTTAGCAATCACAAAAACTAGAATATACAAAATGATTATGACAGAACATGGCAATATCAGTTTTACTACAACGTCAATTGCAACAGGACACAGTACAGAACTCTTCCAAGCTTCCATGTGTTAGACAGCAGACACAAGCACCAGTTAGAATAAATCACCATGCACATAGTCATTGTAGAGATGTGTTTGTTTAAAGAAAGGGGTTTAAAAGAACCAAATACCGATCCACAGCGATTAAAGTGACATTATACATATAATAGCCTTTTCTGTAGTCTAAACAGTAATAAAAAAAATAATATCTTTTTTTGCAAATCTGATTTGATTTACATCAAGAAGTTGTTTGAAATTCGATTCACATCGAATTCCAAAAGATGTTTCTCAGTCTGAATGCTCTACCCACACGAATCAGGTTTAAAATGATCAATTACATCACTCACAACCCGAAGCCTTTGAAGAGCTCTTGCATTAAAATTATACTGTAAAGTTATAGTTAACTTTTTGTTTATTGTGTGTATACACCTTGATCTGAGTCTGTTGTCTTAAACTTTTTAAAGTTTACCATTTTACATATTGTTAACATGATGGTAAAAACCTCTTCTTTACAGGCTCTGAAAAATGTAATCTATGTAAAAACAAAAGCCATGCGTGTTTGTGTGAGTATTGAATTCAGTGATTTTACTTATAAATACATACATTTGATCTCTTTGCAACATTCGTGTTAAACATATGATTATGCAAACCATGTTAGTTTTAAAAGCTAGTGTGAGAAAAATAACTATGTGTGTGACATTAAAATAGCTACCCTGCGTGACATAAGCGCTATGTAGTGTGTAAGTAGATGTTTTTACAACCGGTGAATATGATGGATACACATGCCTTGATATTTATTTCACATCCTGAATGCTTGTGGGCATGTGAAATAAATAAATACATTACTGTAGAGTATTTCACACTCTCCTCTCTAAACACAGCCAGCTTCTGAAAAAGTTAGTTCACTACATTTGTCTTTGCTCCTAAGTACTAGAAAGCTGTGTTTGTTTATTTACTGTTTGTGTTAGGATTATAGCTATAGTGTTATATACAACTAAAGTATGAACAGAAAACTTTGCTACATGAAAAAGTAAAGATGCAATGATATAGTTTCAATGGCTTCATTGCACCACTTTACATAACAATTAAAATGTGGTATTTATTTTTATATCATTACAGTTAAATTATGTTTCTGGAAGCATTTCTCCGCAATAATATATATAAGATGTCTGCATCACATGTCGAGAAGGAAATAGTTTCAAACTGCCAAGAAGGAATTGATAATAGTGGACTATTTCATGAATTCAACATATATTCATTCCTTAAGTCTTATTTAAATTCAGTGACATGCATCACATTTCTTGTAACATGTACCTAAATTTCATGATTTAACATGTATTGTTAGCATTTGTAAAAAAAATAATAATAATTTACACATTTTGCTATTATATAATAGAAAACATTAAAATACATAATAGATTAAATTTGAAATTGACCTTTATCACTAAGTTTAGTTGCATAAGAAATAATATTACCATTTGGGCACACCAGAAAAATAAAAGTGGAGTAAAATCATTTTCGTGAAGTAACATTGATTAAGGCAGAGTCTGTTTGGAATATTTGCAGAGTTAAAATTAATTTAATGCATCTCCTGAACCACGGGTAAAATAGAGCATAAATGAAGGGATTCATGGTGGAATTCAAATAAATCAAGATAAGAAGTTTATGGGTAGTTTCTACCTGTAGTTCAATAACATTACCTAATAAACTGTAAATAAAATATGGAAGTAAACAAACTAAAAACACAGACACTAAAATGCCAAGGACTTTAGCAGCTTTTGTCTCAGACTTTATTGAGTGTGAGGTGATTTTCTGTGTCTTAGACCGCGAGTAATTATTAAGCTCTCTGATAGCAGTGACATGTTTCTTAGCAATCACAAAAACTTGAATATACAATATGATTATGACAGAAAGTGGAATTATAAATAAGCATACAAGTTCAATTACAGACCAAACTTCATTCATAATGAGAAGACATTTAGGCATTTGGCAGACGCTCTTATCCAGAGTGACTCACATTTTTTTCCTCATTACACATCTGAGCAGTTGAGGGTTAAGGGTTTTGCTCAAGGGCCCAACAGTGGCAACTTGGTGGTTGTGGGGTTTGAACCTGGGATCTTCTGAACCATAGTCCAATGCCTTAACCACTGAGCTATGACTGTATAGTCCAGATTAATGCAGGAAGCATCACTAACATCACTGGACAGGAGAAATGCTCACAGCGATCAGACTGATTAAACTCTAAGATTCATGAAACAAGTCTTATAAAATAATTAATATTAGTTTCCTTTTTCTAACAGTAACACAAATATTCATATTCCGTCACATAACACAAGCCAGCCCTGGTATTTTTATAGTCTATTTTTTTAACACACCCTCAGGCTTAGTTGATAGGTTTAGACATGCAAATTGTTGAAACAGAGTGCTTATGTTATTTGTCCACCATATTTTCTCACAACAACTCATATGCAAATGAAAACCAATGCTCAATAGTTACAGTGGGGCAAAAAAGTATTTAGTCAGCCACCAATTGTGCAAGTTCTCCCACTTAAAAAGATGAGAGACAAAATAAGAAAAACAAAAAATCCAGAAAATCATTGTAGGATATTTAATTAATTAATTGGTAAGTTCCTCGGTAAAATAAGTATTTGATCACATACAGGCAAGCAAGATTTCTGGCTCTCAAAGACCTGTAACTTCTTCTTTAAGAGGCTCCTCTGTCCTCCACTCGTTCCCTGTATTAATGGCATCTGTTTGAACTCGTTATCAGTATAAAAGACACCTGTCCACAACCTCAAACAGTCACACTCC
>JAQMYJ010030581.1:0-12976 GCA_030014305.1 Clarias laeviceps | reverse complement strand
GGGATGAGAGGTACTTAGTGCTCCCACAATAATCACGGCTCTACAGCCAATCAGGGGCGTCTGTGAGCTCACGCAAGTAGAAGGAGCGGATAGCGCTGTCCTCCGAGTGTGTCATGCTGCCCCTAATGGTGCGTGAGACTAGTAGTAGCCTTAATGTGGGAGCCCCCTAGTGACGGGGAGGAATTGGACATGACTAAATTACGGAGAAAATCGGGGAAAAATCATTAAGGTAATAAAAGTCATAAAGCAGTTCAATTTGATGAGATGTAAGGTTATCTTTCTTTACTGCCTGCTAACTTTGTGTTAGCAATATGAATGAAGAGAGACAGATTAAGTTAAGAAACTTTTCTATCAGACTAAATGCCATCAAAAAAGCTCCAACAGGAGAAGAAACACAAACAGTAACAAAAAGAGTACCCAAGGGAACAGTGAAAAGTAACTTAAACAACATTCTCTCCCTCCAGGAGCCTTCAGGAGAGAGAAAAAGCTATGAGAAATTTACAAAACAAATGCTTTAATCCTAAGAAATCCTCTAAAAAATACTTACAAGTAACAAGTCCTAAGTCACTTCAACACTAATGTTGATCCCTTTGAAGGTTAATTTTAGCCACATTTAGGATGTCTGGGTCTTTCACGGCCCTAAACAAGAATCAAGATTGTAGAGCTTGTAGAGCTTTACATCTAGCAATGTCCCTGTGACAAACTGTTCTTAAAAAAAATAAAAAATAAAAATAAAAAAATAATAAAAAAGAAGGGAAAAATCTTCTGGCTGGTAGATAAATCTAGATAAGATCCAGATGTCCATAGACTAAAGCCTTTAATATGGCCTAAAACATGGTTCATGCAAGCACAAGAATGCAAATGATTTGAGATATGCAATGCTGTTTAGGCACATCATTGTGTTGGTGTGTCACTTGAAAAATGCTACCATGATGCAAATGCAAGATGCAGTCTCAGCATGAAACAACATGAAAAAGCCTACCTCTTGGAAACAGTTAAAACTGGAGTCCTTTTTGATGCCATTCAGTCCGACATTAAAGTTTTTTATGCCCATAGTGAAATAAGCAAGACCGACCAATGTATGGGTTGATATGTGAGAATGGTGTAGTGGGGAAAATTAAAGTGAAAAAAATTAGGAAGCTAATCATCCAAACATCATCTGGGCATTTTGGATTAAATGCCAATGTCTCAAGGAAATATTTGTACTTAACAAATGCACTCTTTGATACATTTTGCCAATGTAACTTTACTATATATATCAGGTCGACATTGACCAGATATATGTGTGCTTCATTGTGCCTTTTTACAATTAGTGGGCATTTAAATGTAGAAGTCTCAGAGGCATTTTGTAAATGCTTTTCAGACATTAGAAATACGAGCAGGACATGCTGCTCTTATACTGATGTGCCGCTCTGATGCCGATGTCAGCGATATGTATGTCAGGGGCAGAAAAGATGAGCAAGAAGGAATATATGCATCCTTGGCATTTTTCAGTGAGCAGGCAAAGCATAAAGAGGGGAGACAAGATTGATGACATGAAAGAGATGGAGTGGAAGAGATAGGGAGTGTATGTATGTGCGATAGTTGGTTAGTTTATCAGACATCTTTTAAAAACAATGCTGGTTTAATTGCTTAGGAGTGATGGAAAGGTTTTTCAAATAAGCTTATGAAGAGCAATACAATTTTTACAAATTTTATGTTAATTTTTACATGTATATCTGTATACTGAAAATTATAAAATAAAAACAATTAGATTTTTATAAAATTGAAGTGCTATCACCCCCAAAATACCTTAATTGTTTACACTCTTACAGTTAGATGATAGACTTGTCATGGCTCTAATTAACACTTTTTCTGCAATAGCCCAATTTAATTAAAGCAATTGGCATAATTACTCTCTCTGTAAGTAGCTTCAGTAAGGTACAGGTCAAAACCATTTTCTCTAGGAGATGAAATATTTATTCATGCTAAACTTTGACCTAAAATGTTTTAAAGCCCATTCAGAGAGAGGGAGCAATGGAGAAAATTAGACAAATGTTGCTGTGGAAACTGCCAGCCAAAAGTTTAAACTTAAGCTTTTTTTCTTAAGCATTACTAAACTGAACCATGAAAAAAATATTTTCATTACAATCTTGCACAGAATGAATAACAGAAAATACACTGAATTAATGCTTTTTTTTTCTCTACCTCATTTTCTTTTTCGCCTATTGAGCACAGTCATGGCTTCAAAGAACTTCAAGACTTCAGTTCTTTTTTTAGCATGAATAACCCCATTAATCAATTTTCACTAATGAATTAAACACCATGTGCTGGAGGGAGCGAGAGAGAGAGAGAGAGAGAGAGAGAGAGAGTATTGCATTAATTATTTCAAAGACAAGCTTATTTGGTGAAAAATTTAAGAATTGTTGATTTGCTGCTAATCCCAACATTAGGGGTGTTGCTGATATCAGCTGTAAAATTAAATGGTCCTGAGCGAAAAGAAAATGCTGAAATCTGTGTTCAGGTAACATCCTTTAAAGTCACTCATGGCAATTTCCACAAGTGTCATATACCCAATTACAGTGGAACCTTAGATTACCAGCATAATTCGTTCCAGAAGTGTGCTCTCATATAGCAAAACACTTGTAAATCAAAAATAAAATTTCCCCATAAGAAATAATGAAAACACAGATTATTCATTCCACAACACAAAAAAATAAATACATAAAAATAATTTTAAAAATTAACCTGCACTTTATCTTTGAAAAAAAGTAAAAATAAATCCTGACAGTGGTTCCGTTAGTGTGTGGACGCAAGATTGTGTACGCATGCACTCTGTATGTGTGCGTGTTTGTGCGTGCATGCACTGTGTACGCGTGCGTGTGCTTGTGCAACACCCTCTCCCTCTTCTCATCTTACACAGTAACCCTTCCTTGAGAGACTTTCACACACACACACACACACACACACACAGACACACACACACACACACACACACACACAGAAACACTGCCTCATTCGCAAAATTAACAAGAAACATTGACACTCGGGTGCACGCACACACTAACGGACTCACTACTGCAAAGTAAAAATAAAACAAATTAACCTGCACTTTACCTTTTAAAAGAATCGCAACAGAGCAGTGTCTCTGTTAGAGTGTATGCGTGTGTGTGTGTGTGTGTGTGTGTGTGTGAAGTCGAGAGGAGGAGGTGTGTGTGTGTGGGAAGGAGCATGGTGTCCAATGATGCTCTCACGCACACACATAATGGAATCAGTGCAGGTTGAGAGAGAGAAAGAGAGAGAGAAAATGGATCATTAACCTCTCTAATGAGACTTTGTTTTGCTTGACACACACACACACACACACACACATACACACACGTGTGTTATAATAAACAGTACAGGCATGCTGTATACACACATATACAAACACAAAATGAAAAATACTTTACATGAATATACGTGGTCACAGTGTTCTAGTAAACAGGACATGTGCCCCTGGATGTTGATTATACCAGTAAGAGATGCGCACTAAGACCGAGCAGGGAGACAGTTACCCACAATTCCCCAGTGCAAGAGAGAAAAAAAACATTGGCTAAATTGTGATCATGTGATGCTCGGAGTCAAAACAAGAAGCGCATGCGTGATACATGATACTCTGTACTCGTAAACCAAGACCTGCTTGCTTTTCAAGTCAAAATTTATTTTAAAAATGTTGCTCGTCTTGCGGAACACTTGTAAACCATGTTACTCGCACGCCACTGTATTTATAGTTCAAATTGTTCTTAACTCTCTGAGTGGTTTGCTTGTTAACAGAATATATATATTTTTTATATATTTAACTGACAAACCAAACTCTAAATCTCAGTGTGCTGTATATTATAATAAAATCAGAAAGCAATGTTTGGGGTTTCTTTAGTAATATTTCTTAATGAAAGAAAATTGCTAATTAAAAATAAAAACTATAGCTAAAACATCATTTTGGCTTAGTGGTTAGAACTGTTGAATTGCACCCCCAGGGCCCGGATTCGATTCCTGCCTTGGGTCTGTGTGTGTTTCCTCCCACAGTCTTGTGCCCTAAGTATATTTATTCCTACGTATCAATTATTTGAACTTATTTCTCACCCCTGTAGATGAAAATGCATTACTTCAGAATCATGGCTTCGAAATGTATTTGTGAATCCATGCCACCAATCATAAATTAGAGCTGTCTGATTAGCACTGTTCTTCTTTCACCAATTTTATGACTGTTTAGAGATTCACCGTGCAGTCTCTGTAGCAATCACTGACTAGGAAAGACATTAAAAAGAACCGCTCTAGTACTTATCTGGCAAGAGTGCAAACTGTGATGATCTTCCTGAATGCACTGCAGGGTAAGAATATCCAGTTGTCCCTCAAAATTTTTTAACAAACAAGGTCTACACAAAGAACCACAAACCTTGAATGAACTGATAAAGTGTATGAACTGATAATGGTCATAAATAGTTTAAAAAGTTGGACTACCAGGGACTGAAATGCTCCAGCTTTTCGTGCTGCGCTAACCAAATTAAAAATTAGCTAACCATTGCTGATCACTGTTTCCACATCAAATGGCTTTGTCCGCCATTAAGAAGGTGATAAGCTTCAATGACTGAGTTATGAGTCATTTTTAGGTGTGGGTGATCCTTTTCCAAATCAGTAATTCTGTTTTTTTATTTTTTATCTTTTACTTAGATGTTAAAAGTTGGACTGAGTGAATACAGCTGGATGAAACAAAACTGTGTCTTTCTTCATTTCAGGCAGCAAAGTAAGAAAATGTGTGAAACTTCATAAAAGTACCTGGGTGATGCAGCTGCTTACACACTCTCTGATTATCTGGTTTTAGTCTCATTTGTAAACAGCACACAGCATCAGTTACATCTCTACTAACAAATTCACCACTTTGTGTAAGCTTATTACATTTTATTTTACATTATTTGTACTTCATTCTAGTCTTATATTTAGCTATTTTACCTAAGAGTCCTTCAGACATACAGTAAGCTGCATTTAGATTCATGTGATTTTAATTCATGATTGATTATTAATCATTGTCAGACATTTTTTACCAATTTATTTATTGTCTGTTTTACTATTTTAAACATTCTTACATGTAGCTAAGTCTCGTTATGTATCCTGACCCCATGTTACAAATTTGGCTTTATTTTGTTACGTCACAATAATGTTATTAAACAATTGCTTTGTTGTTATGCACTTTCTATATGCCTAATCGTGTTATTTTTATTATTATTTTGCTGTTATTGTTGTAATTATTTTTTACATTGTATTTGTATAATACAGGTTGTCCCCTACTTACGAAGAGTTCCATTCTAGGAGCACATTTGTAAGTCGGATTTGTTTGGAAGTAGGGGACATCTTTGACACTAATATACAATATATAGCATACCAATCCACTTGACTAAATCTGTCCGCTTTGGCAAAACTATAACTGCGCTTAAGGAAATTAATCTCACAGTGAAATGTTGTCTCTGCACCTGCACTGTTTTAGACCTCTAAATCTTGACAAGGGGAATCCCGGAAGCCATTTTGTTTCAGCGTGAATTTCCCCATAAGAAATAATGGAAACTCCAATGTTTCGTTCCACAACCCAAAAAAATTAATAGAAAAATGATTAATAGAAAATATAAAGTAAAAATAAAACTAATTAACCTGCACTTTACCTTTGTAAAGAGAAAGGAGAGGAAGGGGCAAGGTTATTGTGTAGGATGACTTTCACACATACACACACATGCACATGTGCGCACACACACACACACACACACACACGGATGTTAACCTTACTTAGATTGCAAACTTTAACCTGCATTTTACCTTTGAAAATAATCACTGGGGCTGGAGACGAGGAGGAGGGGGTTATTATGTAGGATGACTAATACACAACCATGCGCGCGCACACACACACACACACACACACACACACATATACAGATGTTGACTTTACTTCCTCCCGGACACCATTCTGTCAAGATTTTCATTGTACTTTCACACAGCCGCCTGGTCTATGACAGGATCCTGCCCATTCCGTGACTGGTCCAATCTGTGCATAAAATGTGATCCTCCCACATTGTGACGCAGCCCTGCCTCATTAATGCCCTCTTCTGCTCTTCTAATAAGCTGGTTAATGCTGTATAGTCCCATCAGAGGAGCAGTTAATTGCAGTGTCAGCCTTATGGACATCCTACGACTGGCAGTTCTTGCATTATGAACACATTTTTCATAATTAAATCAAGCTGGTCATCATGGATGATATTTACAGTGATAGTGTTTGAGTACCAGCCATTAATGATATTTTAATGGTCAGACCTTTCATGCATGCAAGATACCATGCCAATGGAAGTTACTGCATTGTCTACATATTTTTATTATTACATCAATGATGTCATCTTGCTCTGTCACTATTATTTTGATCAGATTGTCCCTGATGAACAAGTCAAGGGAGACGGAAACACTCCCTGCCATTTATCAATAAAGGCCGTAGAGCACCAGATGTTGCTTCCAAGCTCAAACATGGTTACACCAGAGAATTTTCTAACTTTGCAGATACAGAATGTGTCATTTTCTCAAGCATGATTTTTCCAACTTGGTGTTTATTTAGACTCAGATAAATTGAATTTAAGAATGCACCTCTAGGACCCTAAAGCACATACACACGCACAACCAAAAAGTCTTCCTTTACACAACGTTTAACAAAGTAGAGACGCACATTAACAACATACTCGCATTCACACCTCTGACTGTCTTTTGTCTCTTAAATTTACAGAGACAAACACACACATACCATTTTAAAGAATAAAAAATAAAGGCAAGTTCACAAGTAAATCTCTGTATTTCTCTAATGTGTCTTTTACAATGCTAACAAAAAAAGCCATCCAGTCTGTGGTGTAGCGGTTAGAGTAACTGGTGCAATGTTTTCAGCGTTGGCTATTCAGTAATTCCTTTCAGTGCAGTTCTTAATTTTCTAACATTCTTACAGGGTTTATCTTTAAATGAAATATCGTACTAAAAGTCTACATAATCATGAGTGAGTTTGAGTTGCAGATATGGAATGTGCGCATGTGCAGAAAGTCAATGAATGGTGTTCAGCAGGGAGAGGTTGTTTTAAAAGGCTTCCACTGTATATTAAATTGATTATCATGTTGGATCCAAAACCAATTAAGTGTTAATGCTGTGATAATGTTTTTGGATCACATAAGCCACCTTGTCAATGCTCAGGATAGTTGTTTTAATGTGTGTGACATGGATGATGCCCTCAATTCCACGGAAACCAGCAATGTGCAAATATGCAGCTTGCTATTTGTTGATTTTATGCTGTGTGCTGGGGAAATTTATAAATCTGGCTTGATCTGTAGTGTGGTAGAGATTTCTTTTATAAAATGATGGATCGTGCGCCTCTGTCTGGGAATTCGATGAATGAGTCTGGGTTTGGCAGTTGCCAGGTGATCTTACTTTTCTGACGGTATTCTGCCAAGTGAAATGTTTGTTAGAGGGGGAATTATGATGTGGGGATGATTTACAGAAGTTGGGCTCGGCCCCTTTAGTTCCAGTGAAAGGAACTCTTAATACTTCAGCATACCAAGACATTTTTGACAATTTCATGATTTCATGCCCCAACTGTGGGAACAGTTTGATGATGGCCCCTTCCTGTTCCAACATGACTTTGCATCAGTGCACAAAGCAAGGTCTATAAAGACTGGCTTGCAGTCCTGATCTCAACTTGATAGAACACCTTTGGTATGAATTAGAGTGGAGACTGTAAGCCAGGTCGTCTAATCCAACATCAGTTTCTGATCTCGCAAATGCGCTTGTATATAAACACTTTTTCCTTTTCCTCCCCATTGCTATTGGGAATACCTTCTCACCTCAGATGTGCTCTGGTTTCACTGCCTGCAACCTCTGCGACCAAAATTGTCCGGTAAACGCCAGGTCAATAACGAATAAGACTTACCTGAATGACTTCTTCACGTCTTGTGAATTGTACTTTTTATGTATAACAGAGACTTGGTTGAGCGTCAGTAAGTCAAGTTTATTTACCGAAGTATCACAGGACTGTGCGTATTTTAATTCATTGAAATTTTTTGGATGTGGAGGAGTAGTTGTAACTGTATTTAGGGCAAGTTTTAAATGTAAAGCAGCTAGCGGTGGATTTTTATTTACCTTTAGCCATTTGGCCGATGCTCTTATCCAGAGCGACTTACAAAAAGTGTTTTGAAGTTACTAGTTAACTGGTTACTAGTTTACTAACTAAGTGCCATCAGCCAAACACAGTTGGGAAGACCTACCAAGAGTGAGTTGCGGTAGTCCAGTTTTGAAATAACTGAAGAAGCACCTGAGTAGCCTGTGAGGAAAGAAATGGGTGGATTCTTCTGATGTGGTAAAGAACATCAACAAGCGCGAGTAAAGTTAGTGATGCATGGGGAAAATGACAGATGATTATCCACAGTTTGGGCAGTGGCTGAAGGAGTGCTCTGATTGTTGTCTCGGGAGATCGCAAGTTCTTGACCAGGGGGATGAACCAGGAGTAGAAATTCCTGAGCACCTTAGAGGGCAGTCTGAAGTCTCTCAAGCGTCTGAGGTGGTAGAGACACTGCCGGGCCTTTTTCACCAGGGTGTTGATGTGACAGGACCATGACAGGTCCTGCGTGATGTGAACACCGAGGTATCAAAAGCTGTCCACTCTCTCCACTGGGCTCCTGTTGATGACGGAGGTCTGGTAGTTCCTCTCCTGCTTTGTACAGAAGTCCACTATCAGCTCCTTTGTCTTGCTGACATTCAGGAGGAGATTGGAAATCTGGAGAAATGGTGCCACAGGAACAATCTCCTCTAGGTAGGCCATCTCATCGTTGTTCGTGATCAGGCCCACCACGACAGTGTCGTCAGCAAACTTGATGACGGCGGTGGAGTTGGTAGAGGCCACGCAGTCGTAGGTGTACAAAGAGTACAGCAGGGGGCTCAAAACACAACCCAGGGCTCCAGTACTGAGAGTGAGGGAGGCTGAGACATGTCCACCCATCCTGACTGCCTGTGGTCTGCCAGTTAGGAAGTTGAAGATCCACTGACACATAGATGAGCTTAGTCCCAGGTGCTCCAACTTGGTGGTGAGTGTGGAGGGAATTATGGTATTAAATGCTGAGCTGTAGTCGATGAAGAGCATTTTAATATAATTCCCCCTTCTAGTGTCCAGGTGAGTGAGTGATGTATGGAGGAGATGAGAGATGGCATCATCTGTAGAGCCGTTCGGGCGGTATGCAAACTGTAATGGGTCTAGTGTGTCCGGTAGTGAAGAAATGATGAAGTCTCTGATCAGCCGTTCAAAGCTCTTCATCACTACTGAGGTGAGGGCTACAGGGCGATAGTCATTGAGGGAAGCAGGATAAGGTTTCTTCGGGACAGGAACAATGATGGAATTTTTGAAGCATGTGGGGATCACCGACTGAGATAAAGAGAGGTTGAATATCTCTGTAAACACAGGTGCTAGCTGGTCTGCACAGGCTCTAAGAATACGACCTGAGATGCCGTCTGGTACTGCTGCTTTTCTGGTGTTCACTCTCTTGAAGGCTCTCCTCACGTCATGCTCAGAGATGATGAATGCGTTTCCGGTGCTGGCAGTATCTTCCTGTCTCCAGCCATTAGCGCCGCTAGCATTAGCATCGCTAGCGTCTTTAGCTGCAGCCTCGAAGCGAGCATAGAAAGCGTTCAGCTCGTCTGCCAGCGTCACGTCCGCGTTCGTCATACCGGTTGTTGGTGCTTTATAGTCCGTTATTGTTCTTAGTCCCTGCCACAGGCTCCTAGAGTCACTCTGTTGGAATTGTGACTCTAGTTTCCTCCCATAGCGCTGCTTCGCCTCCATGTCCCCTGACACAAGTCCTGCGTTGTAGGCGGCGTTGTCTTTTTTTCCATGGTATCATCCGCTAGTTTCCCGATGAATCCCACAACCGCTTCTGTAAAACACGCTGATGTCATCGGAGCTGTCACGGAACATGTCCCAGTCTGTCAAGTGCATCCTGTAACGCTGCACCGATTGGTCCGTCCAGTGCGCGACCTCCCTCTGAACCAGAACTTCCTGTTTGAGCCTTTGTTTGTATTTTGGCATGAGGAACATGGCGGCATGGTCGGATTTCCCAAACAATGGACGAGATTGTGCCTTGTAGCCATCCTTGACTGTAGTATAACAATGGTCCAGTGTCCTTTCGCCCCTGGTGGTGCTGTGTTTCGCCCTGCAACACAGCATGGGCATTACTGGTTCTTCCCTGGACTCTTACCTGATGGACAGAAGTTTCTGTTGGTTTTGGAGACTCAGCAGTCCTCGCATGTTGGGTGCCACAAGGGTCTATTCTTGGGCCTTAATTATTTGTACTTTACCTACTGCCATTTTGATCCATTATTAGGAAGCACAGAATGTTTTTTCACTGTTTTGCAAACAATATTCAAATTTATCATCCTTTAAAACAGAGGGAAATGAACAATTTAACTCCACTTTTAGAATGCCTAGAGGATGCCTGGATGGCTGTCAATTCTTAGTCTTAATGAGACTAAAACTTAGACCTAGTGGAGCATGTGTTGACCCTTTTACTGTGACACGTTCCTTTAAATTTTATGTAAAACCAACTGTTAGAAACCTGTTTGGTTTATTGGACTATAATTTTAAACTGAATAAGCAAATTAACTCTGTTGTTGAAGCTAGCTTTTTTTAACTTAGGCTCTTTGTCCAAGGTCAAGCCCTTTTTTTTTACGAAAAAAGATCTTGAAAGGTCATACATGCTTTTCTTTCAAGTCGGCTTAATTGTAATGCCCTCTATGTTAGTGTTGGTGTCCAGGCCTTGATTGCATAGTTGCAATTAATCTAAAACGCTGCTGCACATTTTTTAACGTGTAAATGGAAACACCTAACTCCTGTCTTGGCATCCTTACACTGGCTCCCTGTGCAGTTCAGAGTTTAAAGTATTGTTAATGGCCTACAAAGCCCTGAATAATTTAGCATCTCTCTCTCTCCCATGTGACCTTTTAAAAAGTCATATAGTCCAGCACGATCTCTCAGGTCTGGTGAGCAGGTTTTACAGTTCCTAAATCTACATTGAATGGGGATCATGCCTTTTCAGTAGCAGTCCCTAAACTCTGGAAAGAGTTGCCCCTGTACATCAGACAGGCCCCAACTCTTCCTATTTTTAATTATCACCTTGAGGATTTTTTTATGCACATTGGCATTACAGAGTAATCTCGTCTCTCATCTCTCATTTTTATTTATTTAATAAATTATTTATGCAATATATATATATATATATATATATATATATATATAATTTATTTTTTTACTGTTTTATTTGCTTTACAATTTTATTTGCTTTATTTTATGTTATACAATGAGGGTGGACTTTTAATTGTTGTATATTGTTTTATTTGAATTTTATTTTATTATTATTGAATGTTTTTAATGTCTGTTTTTATTGTCTGTTTCTATGTCTGCAGTTTTTTTTAGGATTGTAAAGCACTTTGGTCAATTAAGTTGTGTTAAATGTGCTTTAAAAATAAATTTGACTGAACAGACTCAAAAACACAGAAGAGCTGAAAGCTCAACAAGTCTCTCATGGACTAAAAGAGGAGTCACCTGCCCAGGATGTACCGATGCGAATTCCGAATGGAATTCAACTCTTGAAATTATGAGGCAAATTGAATACAGCAAAGACCCACTTAAAGAATTTTGGGACAGCAGAAGCATTTCTTAGCCATGCTCACCTCAGCTGAATATGACAGTCTGGCAAAATTCAAAACACTGCTGGAGCCTTGCAGGTAACATATGTTTTCTGTCATCTCATTTTTAATGATTAAAAACAAGTGTAATAGTCATAATATTGTTGTAACAGATTTGGTCTCTTTTGCATGGGTGGCACCACAGTCACACAGACACGAGGAGAGGTCTTACCGGAAAAAGGGTATTTTTGTTTAAGAAAAAAAGCGGGAGGAAAAGGATTAAAGGAGGGAGGAAGGGAAAAAAGGGGAGAAAAGAAGGGTTGGTGTGTACGGCCAGGTCTGGTATGCACAGTAGCAGTGCCCAGCTGGCATGTGGGCATACGGCTGGAGGTAGCGCTCCTGCACGCTCCCTGAAGACCTCCCACAACCGCTCCCCATGGACTGGCCCTCAAAGCCCTCTCTAGGCGTAGCCTTTGCTTTGTTCCCGAACCTCTGACTAAACTCCAAGCCTCACTTTTATAATGCGGAGAAAGCCCGAGAACCATTAAGATTAATTATCGCCAGAAGCATAAAATATTTAGGCGCCTATGTAGGGAGTCTATGAAGTGAGTGAGGAGCGACAACAGATCGAGGCGCATGGCCCTACCCCTACCTTAGTTCCGAGCTCACCATCGCCTCTCGCACAGATTAAGGCGCATGCCCATCACAGATGCACACCGTGATAAATATATTAGAAAAATAGTTTGAGGCCTGTACTCTAAATATATGTCATCTGAATGAAAACTTTAGTAATTAACTTTGTCATTTCGTCATTTTGTTGTGTTGTGCTGTGTTTGCATTGTAGGTACATCACTGAATTCCTAGTTGGTAAAAATTATGTGTTCCTTCTCCATTGTACTGCCAGCACTGTGTTGTCTCTTGGGTACAATGGAGGTCTCGATGTTAACTCTGCCCACATAGTGCACATTAAGGCTGAATTCACAAAGAATCTTAAGACGAAAGGAGAACTGATTGATCGCTCACTTTGCTGATTGCTCGAGATCCCAGATTCAAGGGTCTCAGGTGCCAAAATAAATCAGTTGCATTTCAAAGTCATTCGTAAAATGGCCGCCAGGTGGCGCAAAGTGACATTTTCAGTGTTGCAGTAAATACAATAGTGACTGTTATATAGCGTATCTCTGTATCTGTTTATTGTTATGTAAGTTCTGGATTATTTCAGGTACTTTAAACACATTGTTGGGTTGCTCATGTTGGGTCATATGAGATGTAGTTTACA
>JAQMYJ010030580.1:0-13019 GCA_030014305.1 Clarias laeviceps | reverse complement strand
AGTGCACTTTAAAGTGTGCTCCCTGCTCCCTGTGCAGTTTACTTCGCGGGGAACCACTTGCCGATCGGAACGCGGCAATTGTAACTAAAGCTACGTTTAGTAGCTAATATTTCAGCTGTGACCCAGTGCCACAGTCTGGGTCGTATGCTTCTTTGGGGCTTCTCCACACCATAACTTTCCTGGAAAGACATTGAAGGTGGACTCATCAGAGAACAATACATGTTTCACATTGTCCACAGTCCAAGATTTGACTATAGTAGCTTGACGAACATTTTTTTTTGGGGGGGGCGGGGGATTTTTTCCAGATTTTCTCCCAAATTATTATATTTTCTTCCTACCATGTGCGCAAGCTCTCAGATGCCCCTGATTGGCTGTAGAGCCGTGATTAATGTGGGAGCATTGGCCAGTGTTTCAGTTTCATTGTCCAACCCCTGTATATTTAGTGCAGAGTGCAAGCAGGGACACATGACATCATAACTAAAAGGGAGGAGCCAGAAGGAAACACAGACTTGATGGCTCCCTAAGATGTAAAGCGACCAATCACTTTACTGTCAAACCTGAGTGATCAATGAGAGTGAGGAAGACAGCATCTAAACATACCAGTTCACCATAATACTCTACGTCCATGAGTCCCCCAGATCTGCTCCTTTACCCAAGTAGATCTTCTTGGAAATGCTTGGCTAAATAAGTAGGTTTTTAGCCTAGACATGAACACTGAGACTGTGTCTGAGTCCTGAATACATAATGATTACAATATTCTACAGGAGCAACGATTACCCCTTCTGAATATTAATAGTAAAGTGGATGATGATGATGATAATCTTGTGGTTGTATCTGAACACTAGCGAATGCCAGGACAAGACCAACGGTTCCCCAGCTGCATCATACTGCTCGATGAAAAGTGACCGCTCGATGAATTTTCCACTTAACTTCAGTCATGAGAAAGATGTCGCAAGGTGAGTGCTTTTGTTCTAAGCCTCACAAACCTTATAAATATTAAAAAGTTATTTGCAAAGTGAATCCAGGAGATGTCCAGTTGTATTTTAATGTGCGAAATGAATAACTTTATTTACTAATGTATTATTGCATTATTACTTTATAATTAAGTACATATATTTTATATACACACACATACACACACACCCTGACAAAAGTCTTATCGTCAATCGTAAATTGTAGGAACAACAAATAATAACTTCTAGTCAATCATTTGGAATCAGAAGTGGCTTATATGAAAGGCAAAGGCCTCCAGATTACGCTTATTTTAACAAACTAAATCTTTACCAACTCTAACAATTACATCTTTTCAGTCCATGGATCCACCTGATAAATTTAGTTACATGTGTCTACAATTTAATATTACCAGTGATTATAATTTTAAAATGTACAAGTTAATAAATACACACATTATCTTGCTTAAAGAACGGCTGTACACGGTCTAAACAACAATGATGAGGAAGGTGGTGCGTGTCAAAGGAACATTCATTGTAAGGAACATTCATCTTTATGTAAAGAGAAAGTCAGCATTAGTTACATCAACTGTTAGTGGTCATAAGGTCCGGTGTTCAGAGCAGGTGCCCAAGTCTTTAATGATCATTTAAAAATTCTGCTCACATCCTATGTATTTTTAAAGCCAGTGTATTTTTTGTATTTTTTATGGGGTTTTTTAGAGTCCTGAACGTGGTGCAGACGCATCAGCGGGCCAGGTTCAGCCCTGCTCTTTCTGCTAAAAGCTGCGCTGGACCTGGAGACGTGCCCTGTGATTTCTGTTCTAGGAGTAAGATCAGAGCAGTGAAGACATGTCTGACCTGCAGTGTGTCTTACTGTGAAGCCCACGTGAGGAAGCACTACACTGTAAAAGCGCTGCGGAATCATGTCCTGATGAACCCAACAAAAGATCTGAAGCATGGAGGGGTCAACACACTGGGCAAAGCTAATATTTCAGCTGAGGTGGGTTTTTACAATCAGGGGGACAAGAGCAAAGTTGCTTCAGTTGCTCAGGTCTAGGCTCAGCAACGTTATGCGGCAATAAAATGAAGTCAGCTGACGACCTGAATGTACTGAATGATTATCACATCTGTGGAGTTTTTTTTTTAATCCCTGATGGCATAGAGCATATTCCAGGACTGTGTGAAAGATTGGTTCTGGGAGCATGAAGAATAATTTTCACACATGAACTGGACATCACATTGCTAAGAGTGGTGGAATGAAATTATAGTATGCAAGTTTTTTTTTAACCAGGCAGTGTAAATGCCTTTATGTTTAAAACTACAGCCATATGTGCTTGCAGCTAAACCAACCTTAAATGTGCCAATGTATCACATGAATAATATTATATCTGTTGAAGGAAATTAATGGATTTTTTTTTATCTATAGTCCACTAGGCTTCATGGAAATTAAACACTTTGTTTTTATCAAGCAGGTCACCATCCCTAATGATCTCATCAACAACTTGATGAATCAGGTGAAGCAGCTCCAAAATCAAGTGACTAACCTGGAAGTGAAAATCGAGGTGAGCTCACCTGACCTTAACCTCAAAGCTAAAAGAACAGTTCAGTTGTTCAGAAGAAATCTTCTACTATAGGTTCCTTAACTGTTGTTTTCTTTTTAAGGACATGCAGAGAAGTAAAACTGAGGACGAGCCCCAGAGAAAATGCCTTCGCAGGCAACTCGACGAGAGTGAGTTGCTTTTGAATACAGTTCTACAAGCATGTCCTTGTTATCATTAATTAATCAGATTTTTATTTTATTTTAAAAAAATTTATCAGCGCCAGGGTTGTGCGAAGTTATGTCAGAAGTGCCTGATTGTGCTGTGCCTAATTACGAGGATCCACAGGAAAGTTTTGGTAAGAGCACATTTCTACTTAATTGACATTTATGCCCCCCCCATGCATTGTTCATATGAAAGACTGAAAAAGTAGTAGCGAATGTAACCTAATCATGTACGCTGAGCTAGTTAGCTGTTAAGTACATTGATGAAGACTAAAGGAAAAAGTAATTTTCCTTTACAATTTATAATTGTATGTGTTTTGTTGTTTTTTAATCTTCTTTCTTTAAACTCAGAGATTAATTATTATCATGTCTGTATTTGTCAACAGATCTCAGTGATTAAAGTGGAGTAAGCATGAAGTCACTCTTTGCATTCACAGCTTTGGATTCCTCAAAGCGAGTCACTCTGAACACCTGTGTAGAAGGTCCTTTTCAAACAGTTTCATGTTCTTTATGCTCCAACTGCACCTGCTTTAGCTCATGGACATTCTTCTTCTTTTGGAACTATAGATAACTGTAACTGTAAATGTTATTTTTATTCATTGTTATTCCATTTACAAAGCAGCGAAAGAGTTGAGACCAAGAATTTCAGGATGCAACCCTGACATTACTCTCTCTCACTCATTAGCACTTATTCCGTATAGGGTCGCTGGAGGCCTGGAGCCTATCACAGGGCACTCGGGCAATGAGGCAGAGTACACCTTCAAAAGGGTGCCAGTCTATCACAGGGCATCCAATCACTCACACACACGCACAATTTGGAAACGCCAATTAACCTATCCTGCATATGTACTGTGGGAGGAAACCAAATTTACTTTTTAATCAGAAACAACTCCAGGCATTACATATGCAGTAGTTAGAGGTGCAATGATTAATTGATGTTATTAACAAAATCAGTTGGCAAAAAAAATTATTGTTAATTAGTTGATGACACATGCATGATTGGTTGATTGATTCTCGCACAAACTGTGAACGCTCTGATGTGTAAGTGGGAAAAGGGAAAGGAAAGATTTTGTGCTGGTAGAGGCGTGGCCAAGCAACGCTTTGTGAAGGACGAACGAGGGAGGTAAGAGGGACAGGATTCACACCTGAAGAGAATTTCTCCTCAATGAACATTTTTAAGTGAAATTCTCTTTCTCTCTTCACCAAAGACTTAATCTCAGTTTTCTTAACATTTCAGCTAAACTTTTATAAATGCCAGCCGCAAACTTGAAGCTCTAATTAATAGTTATATTTTATTGCTGCTACTTTCCTTATTATTTTGTTTATTAGTTACTACATGCACAAAGCAACCTCAAGCTCAGTTTAAAAGCTGATAGCTAAATAAGGGCTACTCAGTAATTCTGCAATTCTGTATTTCATTTAATTGATTTCAATAATCATTAGATTAATCCGTTATCAAAATAGTCATTAGTTGTAGCCCTATTACTAGTCTAAGAGCATTTTCATAATAGATGTGGTAAAGATGGAATTGCACGTTGGAATGCATTAATTCTGTACTTCAAACTTTGCCTAGCTTATCTTAACCGTTTGTAATAAAGTGTTGAATATGTGTATGAATATTGTACCGGAATTAAAAAGCAGAGTGGTTGTATGGATCGTTATCATTAACCTTTACAGCTGACTGGGAGCTGCGGCTCGCTGCCACCACCCAGTGACACAAGAGATACTGTATCACATCCACATTTTGCAAGTGCGAAAAAATTAATTCTACTCATGTGTTGCTTTTGCGCCATCATGAAGCCAAAAAACATCAGTAGAAATTTTTGGGGACCTTGGGTAATATTGAGCCTGTTATCACTTTGGCATAGTCGTGAACGAACGAGAACGCTCTTTCAGTATAGTGTACCATGTCGTTTATTTCACTGCACACCACTCTGACCTATGACAATCATGTTGACGGAAAAAAAAAAATGGTGGAGTTGCAAGATGATTAGGTAACACACACAACAATGTTTGTTTCATGTTTCACTTTTTTTTACGTTTTAAAATTTTATGCAATTAAATAAATAGTTTATAAAATCGTAGCTATGTATGCATGTATAAAGTTTGTACACCTAATTTCTGTTTAAATAAATGTTTTTACATATACTCCCTCTGTGGTAATATCTGCTTCATCTTTATGTCAGCTGAATCCTGTTTTTAAACTTTGCCCCTCGCTCCTTTTTTAATACAAAGTGCTTTGTAGTATTCGCACAAAATGATTTCTTTTTTTTTTAAGTTACATATTATTTCATGAGTTTTTTCTCATGTGGCTTCTGCAAATTTCCAATATTTTTTAGCAAGCATTCACACAAATCAGTAAATAGGTTTATTCACAATTATTTTATTTATTGATGTAGCTCTCCATAGTATCACACGGCTCAAAAGGTAAGATTTTCCACTACTCCGGGGGAAAAGCACATTTCTCCTCATTCACAGTAATTTTCACGATTTTCACTTGTTTGTGTCAGATTAATGTTTTCTATTTGGAAATTCAAGTACAAACTGGGTTTAACCGTTAAGTTTGACCATACACATGTTTTAGAATTTTCATAGAAAATCACATCAATTTTAACTGATTTATTATCCTCAGGAACTCTTTATTGTTTTTTTTTCTCTCTTTGTTTTTTCTTTTCTGTTTGTCACGTGAGTAAACAAATAGTTCAATTCACAAAGTCACCATCAACAGTATTAGTCAAATAAACATAACCATCAAAAGAAAAAGGAGAAATACACCCTCTGACACTGTGATATTCTGGCTTAACTCTGGCTGATTTCACATTAAATTTACCCAGCTGGGATTTTCAGTACACCGTTAGATGGAGTTCTTTTGATAAAAAAAAAAAACCTGTACTCACGTATCCACTGGCGAAATAATAGACACTGATCCTGGAAGCATACCGAGATGAAAAAAAAAACACAGAATCCGTTGCCGTCTCCCTCCTCGAACAGGGCTGCATTTTCCGATAACGATTGATCTTAGCGCTTAAGAGCGTTTTCTACGAGTCATTTTGCGAACATTCGTTATTGTTTCACGTGCGTTTCCCAAAAATGCACTTAACACAATTGCACGTAGCTCTACTTTAAGTGCTGAAATGTCATGCTGTAGAATGGCTCGTTAATGTTGCACATGCTGTTATACCAATCCATCTAAGTTTTGATTTCCGTTTGTTCTTCTACTTGTCTGAATGTATATTCAACTCGAATAACATAAAAAGTCCTGTAATTTCTTCTTGAGCAAGTTTAAAAACATAAATTACCTGGAAATGTCGTTCTGTAAAAACACTGTCTTGTTCCAATCTCGCATAAAACAAATTCTAACAGTCCTTGCCGGAAATGACAACAGCATCATTTCCTATATTTATATGAAACCTTAAATATTTAAGTAGAATTATTTATCAATTTCTTTACTAACAATTGCTTATCTCACATCAAAATAAATAAGTAAATAAATAAATAAGGTTTTACATTTATTTTTGAAAAGTTTAGCCTAATTATCTTCACCTGATGTGCATTTGCTAATAGGAGGAAAAATTTTATAAGAACATACCAAGGGGTGGAGACACTAGCAAAATGGCTGAAACCAAAAAACAAAGAAAAGACATTGTTCAAAAAGAGGAAATTAATATTATTTTAGAGGAGGTGGAGCTACAAATACATATAATTTTCAGCAGGTTTAAGGGCAGTCATACAAATAAAGAAAAACACAAAATCTGGGATGATATTTCTACAAAACTTACTGCAACAAGGAGGATTAAAAGATCAGGGAAGGAGGTCAGGAAGAAATGGCAGGACTATTCAAGCCTAGCTAAAAGAAAAAGGGCACTGCAAAGGACAACAATTAATAAAACTAGTGGTGGGCCTAATGACGCTCCCATTCTTACAGCAGAAGAAGAAAAGGCACTGTCAATTCTTGGAACAACTGCCTCAGGTGGGATTTGTGGTGGTATTGACCTCCATGGAGGAGTAGGGTTGCGTCAACTTGAACCTGAGCCAGGTCCATCATGCTCGCAAGAGCAATCAGGTTCACCTCCTATTGACAGACACCTACCATCTCCCAGTCCTCCCAACAGTCCATCCATGCCGCAGCCTCCATCTTCAATTTTTTTTAAGGCTACAGCCACAACACCACAGCGATTTGAGAATGTCTGTGGTTGTAGTCAGGACTTAGTACAGCTGGAGCGAGAGAAACTAGATGTTCTAAAAGATATCAGACAATCTCTTAAAGAGGCCAATGAGATGAACAACTTTCAGAAGCAAATCATTGAACTTAAGAAGGCCGAGCTGGCTTTGGAAGAGATTTGCAAGGCCCTCCATTTCAGTGCCAATTATCTTGCCAGATGAGTTGTTCAATGTTGTTTAATTGTTCAATGTTGTTTAATCATGAATAATTATATGTTTTAATATAATATGTTGTGCAACATGAAATATTCGTTTCCATATGTACACTCATCACATTTTGCAATGTCTTTTGCAGATCCTGATGTTTGTTAATCTCTCAAAGCCTAAGGCTCAATGAAATACTATAAAGCAGAAGAATTCTTATTATAAGTGTTTCAACGTGTGCCAGCAAGTCATTGACACATTTTTTGAGTGCCTCCTTTATTTGTGTCATCTTTAAACCACATTAAATATTTTCTATTAAATACAACATTTGTACTACCCTCGAAATGTCCATATACAAGTAATATTCGTTACTATTTCTATATTGAATTGTGTAATTAGTAGAAAATAGAAATTAATAAAAATATACGTACAAATAAAATGAAAATATAATATACATAATTATAAATAAATAAATGTGTGAATAAATAAGTAAATATAGAAATAAATAAATGTATAAATACTTGTAGTACCTTTATTATTATTATTAGTAGTAGTAGTAGTAGTATTTTTGAAAATAAAAATAAGCATGCATGCGTTATGGGCTAGTTTCACAGACAGGGCCTGGATTAGGCCATAGTTCAATTAGATTTAAGTAATTTTTTTATAAATGTCCCTTAAAAAAAACATTACTGGTGTCCATCTTGAGACGAAACAAAGGGACTGATATATTTTAAGATCAGTCAGTGCAATTATGTCCTTCAATTGAAAAAGCTCAGACTTTCATTTTAATCTGGACAAGGCTTAAGCCTTGTCTGTGAAAAGAGAGGTATATATTTTACTACAGCTTGAGTCTTGAAGGTATGTGTGGCAATATAGTATTAGGGCCTATCTATTAGCTTATCCATATAGGTGCAGAAAAATGTTTATCTTTATCAGCACTGTTATATACAGTACATGTACTCTCCATATACATACTGTATATAAAAGCACAACTTTAGACCATTATGAACCTAACAAGAGAATAAATTCAGGGAAGAGGTAATTTCTAAAATCAGTGATTCAGTTTCTTCAAGTGGTGCCTTCTGCAATTAGTGAAATAGATGACAATCAGTGTGTGACATGTGAATATTTTCACAGCCTGAACAACTTTAACCATATGGTTCCTGTGAGCAATTTTAGGGTAGTATATAAAGTTCACACTTCAGTAGTCTTGCAGAGGAAATCATGGCTGCACTACAGCGAGTTTTCCAGCAGAGAGTAAGACAAAGAGAAAGGCGAAGACAAAGACAGAGACGACCACAGAGTACACATACTACAAATGCCTTCATCAGGCAGAATCAAAATCCTCTGGATATGCTTGATGATATGGCTGTCATTGACAGATATTGTCTGCCACGAGGAGAAATGGTCCAGCTGCTCAATGTCATTGGGCCTTAGCTGATGCGTCCTACACAGAGGAATTTTGCCTTGTCCCTTGATGTGCAACTCTTAGCTGCTCTGAGATATTATGCAACAGGCAGTTTTCTTCAGGTACTTGGAGATGGACTTGGATTAAGTAAACCTTCTGTGTCCAGAGCTGTACAGGCAGTCACCCATGCACTGCTTCCACTTGTGGCTGAACACATCCAATTTCCAGCATCAAGACAGGCCATGTCAGACATTCAGGAGTATTTTTAACACATTACCATATACCACAAGTCACTGGAGTCATTGATGGTACTTTAATTCCCATCAGTACGCCTTCTGTGGATGGCCATACATATATATGTCGCAAAGGTTTTCCAGCAATCAATTGCCAAGTAATCCGTGATCAAAAGTGTTTAATCACAGACATTGTTGCAAGGTGGCCTGGGAGCACACATGACTCCTATATCTTTACCTGTGGGTCAAGAGGCCCAAAACTCAAAAGGACAGCGGAGGCTGCTTAGTGACAGCGGATATCCATTGAGGCCATATCTGTTCACCCCTGTTGCTAATCCTGTCAGCAACAGTGAGGCACATTTTAATGAGGCTCACCGTGTTGCCCGAAGTATTGTGGAGCGCACTTTAGGAAGGTGGAAGCTACACTTTCGGGCTATTCACAAGTCCAGTGGTGGTCTTCTCTTTGTGCCACAAAAGTGCTGTGCTGTAATAACAGTAACAGCTATGTTGCACAACATTGCAGTGAGGGCAAGAGTCCACTTGGACATCAGGGAGGAAGATGAAGATGTGGAGGAAGAGAATGAAGTTGAGAGCAAGTCAGCAAGTCAGTGACACATTTTTTTGAGTTCCTCCTTTATTTGTGTCATCCTTAAAGCACATTAAATATTTTCTATTAAATACAACATTTGTACTACCCTCAAAATGTCCATATACAACAGTGTACTTTTTTTCATTCTAACATTTATGTCATTTTTATTTTATTTCTTTATTCATTATTATTTCTATATTGAATTGTGTAGTGAGTAGAAAATAGAAATGAATAAAAATATACGTAAAAATAAAATAAAAAATGACTTTGAAGAGAAATAAATTGTAGGTGCAATTTGCCGGTTGTCCAGCAGGTGCCTTCATAACTCTGTCTCCTTACAATGCACTTAAGGCTTTACGATTACTCCAGAGCTATGGAGGACTAAACGTGACATAATTATAAATAAATAAATGTGTGAATAAATAATAAATATAGAAATAAATACATAAATACAATATACCGTGGAAAATTGCTAAATGTATTCCTAAATTTTTTTATTAACATATTTCAAGATTTTTTTATTTCTGAATTCCCACATTTTTTTAATTTATCTATTTTAGATTTTCCACAGTTTTATATATATATATTTTAGGGCTGAAACGGTTCCTAAAGTAAATCGAGTAATTCGATTACAAAATATGATTGAGGCAAAATCTTCTGCCTCTAAGCTTCTTTTAATTAATTTTAAAAGCTTGCGTTATGTTTTTGCGCAATTATTTGTTGACAGCGCGCTTTTGACAAAGTGCGCTTCCGGCTGCAAGCCGCTAGTAAACACCAACGAAGAAGAAGCGCTTACTGTACGTCACCCAAAAAGCGGAAGGAGACACAAACAGTTATCTGTGTATTGATTTGAGGGAGTGTTCTGTTTCGGGCTACAAAATATCAGCGAGCCAAGAGATGAAGAAACCAGCAAGAGAAAACGACAGATATTGTCAGTAAATCTTATGTCTGAGCTGTAGATTTTGAAACTTTTAGTTCTGAAAGTTTAGTTGCACACCTTAGTGTTTTTGTATAATTATTTATTTCAGTGTGTGCCTTAGTTGTTTTGATACTTAAAGTCATTTGAAATACCGCGGGTTTTGGCACTGTGATTACGTTTTAGCAGCCTTAAAACATGTTTAAACATCTTTAATTTGGGAAGCTTGCGGACCTTGCAGAACTTCGCGGAACGTCAGCGGACCGTTGCTGGCCAATCGCGGTGGCTCACGGCGCCTAATACCGCATCTCATCGCGAGTCAAACCGCATGGGTGAGAGAGGGGTATAAGCTATTCCTTGTATTGTGAATAATGACTGTTTATTTTTGATAAAATGCTGTATGCATTTAAAAAATTTTAAAGGTTTTCTTAAAAGAACAATTAATCTTTGTTTTCTTATATATTTTACATTGCTGTTTAATTAAGCAAAAGTACATTTTATCCAATTACTCGATTAATCGATTAATTTTTGGTAGAATACTCAATTACTAAAATATTCGGCCCTAATATATTTTTTTCTGCATTTCCACATTTCTACATGTATTTCTTTGTCGCTGTATGCTGATAATGTAGGCGGTCCCAGCCTTAGTCGAAACCGTGATTGGGCCTCAAGGCACCTCAGACAGAAACAATCAATCTAATCAGCGTGATGCTTTTTAGTTATCTGAAACTAACTATGCAAATGGCTGCCAACGAGAGACTGTTACCACACGTTCTGCGGGATCCTTAACCAAACTGTGTTTGACGGTCTTCAAGGGAACGTTGGGCATCCACGGTGCGTTTTACCCAGAAGTAGATGAGCTTCAATTATATTCAGAGGTAAAACGCACTGTGGTGCCCAATGTCCCCGTCGTCTTTCTGCGTGAGGATTTGAAATTGGCGGACAACTTTTTGAAGGCCGTCAAACACAGTTTGGTTAAGGTCAACATCCATCTCAGCGTCAAGCTGAACTAAATCATCCATTAATCTTTCGACTTGATATAAAATGTAGTCATTTACTGCGAGGTTCTCAATTTCACCAGCTAATGATCTTAACTTATTAGCGGCAGCTTATAAAAAATACGCCATAGTTGCCAGACAGCAGTCATTACAAGCCAAGGCATTACTAGTTGAGTAGAAACAATCTCACTTCATTTAACCAATCACGGTTTCGACTAAGGCTGGGACCGCCTACCTCATCAGCATACAGCGACAAATAAATACATATAGAAATGTGGAAATGCAGAAATAAATAAATCTTGAAATATGTTGATAAAAAAAAAGTAAGAATACATTTAGCAAGTTTCCAGGGTATATTTTATTGATGTATTTATTTATTTCTATATTTACTTATTTATTCACACATTTATTTATTTATAATTATGTCATGTTTAGTCCTCCATACAGAGCACTTGTAGATCAACAAAGATTTTCAAGTGCTTCTTAAGTTACGATGTTTTGGGGAAACAGACCGTAATATTAAGATCAGTCGTACGATCATTTTTACGAACCTCTTAGGCTTACAATGCTTTTGGGAAACGCAGCCCAGGTCAGGTGAATCCTCAGAAATCTACTCCCAATGCGTGCTTAACAATCTCTCTGTTGCAACAGACGAATATCACGCATGTGACACAAACACCAGACTACACGCACCACTAGGATGTCTTCCCACTTAGTCAACAAAATAAACATGGGTATATCATTCCAGATAATTTCTCGATCTAACACTAACGCAATGAGTAATTAAGTTCATTTTGTTATTTTGATTAGAAATAATTGTTGAAATGTTGCATTTTCAATAAAAAATACCCCCAATACGTCTACATACACAAATTTTGGCTATAGTTCCAGTAATGAAAATATTACAATGCAGCTACGGACATATTATAATAAGCAGAATGAGCAGCTCACCATCATATCTTCAAGTCTGAGCCGAGTATCATGTATCACGCATGAGCTTCTAGTTTTGACGCCGAGCATCACGTGATCACAACTGAGCCAACGGTTTTTCTCTCTCTTGCGCTGCGGAATTGTGGGTAATCGTCTCCCCTGCTGGGTCTTAGTGCTCCTCTGTCACTGGTATAATCAACATCTGTGCACGTGTATACTGTTTACTATAACACTGTGACCATGTGTGTGTGTAAAACATAATTTATTTTGTGTTTGTAAGCGTGTTTGTACAGCGCGTGTCATGGAAATTAATTGAAGACTCAGGCTTTGGTTTCAGAAGATAACAACCTTTATTTATCATGCATTAATGGCCGGGAGAGACTGCAGAATCACACCGATCTCTTGACTTCTCCCCCATTATATAGCCATCCTTGACAATAGAGTCCATTCTACATGCAATGATGTCATTCTAAACAGCTGGGGTTTATTAAGCTTCCCTGTTCTAGGGGCCTCAACGTATATATCAAATTGCTTGTGCAAGCATAATCTCAGGGCCTATATGTTCAGCTTTGCACGCATGTCTCTGATTATTTCCATATGGGGTACCTTTTATTCCTTAAAGTAAATAAAGTCACATAAAATCAAATAAAAATTTATTCCATATCTCCCCCCTCTGGGGCTTATAAGTTCCATATTAATTGTTATCTAGAGTGCAAATCCATGTGCTAGCCTTTATTACACTAGTGATTAGTGATTAAATTAAATCATTGGACTTTTATCAATGACCAACCTACAGTGGGAGCCACGTCAAACAGCCGCCTGGAGCATGACAGGTCCATGCACGATCCGTGCACGGAATGTGATCCCC
>JAQMYJ010030579.1:0-13045 GCA_030014305.1 Clarias laeviceps | reverse complement strand
GGATCCCGAGTTTCAAAGTCGGGATCCCGAGTTTCAAACTCGGGATCCCGAGAAACATCGTATACGTTCATTCTTACTTCCGGCTCAGTTCGGCAACATGGAGACCACATTATTGGAGAGCTCACACCCGTGGGAAAGGTTCTTGGAGTTGTATTTTGAAATTGGGCTCAAATATAAAGACATTAAATCAGTGTTTTGCAGCAGGCACGGTTTTCTGATAAGTGAAAGACATCTAAAGGGAAACTAAACGCAAGACGCCACACTCGCCGCAAAGCGCGGCTATAGCTACCGAGCAGCCCTGCTCAATTCATTAGCAACCAAGTGCAGTACTCTGGGCAGCTTCACGGTACCCGTGTTGTGCACTAAAATACCCCCTTCATTCAAAAAAAATAATAAAAACTCATTGATGGGATGACACTGACATGTAGGCTACCAAACAAACCGAGGCTTCGTTCATCATCGGTCATGTAGTTTTCTCTTTAAACGACACGCGCCTTGAAGCGGGGCTCCATTTGGCACGTGTTATACTATAGATATACTTTAATTCAACAGTGTCTCAAACATATTAAGTACATCCCTTCTCGTGGCTGAACTGTAGCTACTGAAAGGAGCGCTGTTGAAAACACAAGCATTACTATCGTGTTTGATGAAAACGTTGTTACTATCACATTTGTAACACTTCAGAAGAAATTGTTAGTCTTAAGTTAAGGTTTGATTGCAAAAGATCATAATAAATGAGTGATGAGGGTTTTTTGTCTCTTTTTAGAGTGCCGAACTGACCCGGAAGTACATATCCTATAACGAAAGCATACAATGTTTCTCGGGATCCCGACTTTGAAACTCGGGATCCCGACTTTGAAACTCGGGATCCCGACTTTGAAACTCGGGATCCCTAGAAACTTCCCTGAAAAAAAAATTTTCCCTCCCAAAATTTTTTTTCCCCATGTCACTTCGGGGGCTCCGTACATTTTTAGATGCAGGATTGTCTTCAGGACAGAGGAATTTTATGGTTTCTCTGTAAAATTGACTTTTTTTAAACAAGAGAGAAAAGAGGGGCTGGTGTTTATAGCTGCGATAATGTAAGTCAGAACAGGAACTAAATTCTTTCCTGGACAATATTAAACGTAACTACAGTATAAAAAATAAAAACTATGTGTTGCAAAAAAACTTTCCTCATTAGTAAGTTGCTGTGGTATGAGAAATGAAACACTCTGTAATGTTATCATAGGAAAATAATCAACTTCAGGTTGGTAACAGTAACTAGTTCATCACACCACTTTTGTTGATTATTTTCCTTTAACAGACTCAAAGTACATTATTGCTTACATATTTTAGTCTTGTTGTATGTTGATATTCAAATAACCTCAAAACTGTGTGCATTTTGGCACAATGATTTTACAGGCGCTGAAGACACACCTGAGAGTCCTCAAACAGACGACGAGGCAGACGATGAACCTGATTATGTAAACACAGAAACCATTTTTCACCAGAAGGAGGAGTCAGATGACTCGGATAATGACTATCTTAATGTTGATGCTCGTGGACAAAGTGCCGTAGACAATGACTATGAGGGTGATGAAATTTATGCAAACTGTGTGGAGTAGCGTGCAGAGAGAAATAATTATCCAATATCCACAGTCCTGAACAGACTTAAAGTTTTAATTGGATACTTTTCTTGGCATGCGAGTCTTGAGCACCCCCTCATTTCTTCACGTTTTGATTCCAAGGAGTCAGATTTTCTTGTATTTTTTTTAATGTTGTCTTGAGGAACAACTCTCCAAGCTTCCTGCGTACAACGCTAGATCACTCATGGATCAGCCTCCCCAAAGCCCGGATCTCAACAGTACTGAAGCAGTGTGAGATCATCTCCACAGAGAACGGAACAAAAGGCAGCCAAAGTCCAAAGAAGAGCTTTGGAACGTCCCTCAAGAAACCTGGAGAACTTTTTTCTGAAGACTACTTGAAGAAGTGACGAGAAAGTTTGCCTAAGAAATGTTGAGAAATAATGGTGCTCAAAGCAAATATTGACTTTAAAGCTTATTAGAATTATACAAACTCTCTGTGTGTTATAGAATTATTTACATTTATGTTTTTACATGTTGGAATAAATTGCTGTACCTACTGTCTCATTTTCATTGAGGGGGGTCAAGACTTTTGCACAGTATTATATATGGAGTCTAAATAGACAAAAGGAGTCTAGGTCACATGATGTAGCTCTTGCGTTTTTCTTTATATCTCTGACCATAAATGGTCTGACCTGGGACTGACCCTTTTTATTTTTTATATGGTTAATTGTTGAAAACACAAATCCAAATTTCTTTACGCTAAACACATAAAGACCCACATCTGAACTCCTAAACTTGTAGTACCTGTTTGCTGATTCAGACTTGTATTTCTCTTAATTACAAAAGTACCTTTTCAAAGTAATTGACATATAATTTATGGTTGTTCATAAGTATTATGTTTTAATATGATAAGTGAATAATAGGCTGGGATTTTAAGGGCTCAAAACCATGTGCAGGACAAAATAGTTACACAATAGTTATCATTTTTAGTTTGTAAATACCTAAGGTTTTAAAAAAATGCAAAATATGACCTTTTTTTGTGCTAAAATGTGTTAGTTTGTGTTTAAATCACATCCCAAAGACAGGCTTGGAAATAATCCAGAAGTATTCAGTAAGAGTGTAAAAGCAAAGTAAAAATAACCAATATGTTTTATGTTCTGAACCTTAAAAATCAGTTTGTGCTTGTTGGATGAGCTGGATATGGATAATGGAACCTCAATATTTACTTAAATAAAAGATCAAAGAATGTTTACTGGAGACTATAATCAGCCCTTTGGCATCGTTATCTATTTATTTATTTATTTTTATTGTGTTCGTTGTTAACGAGGAGTACACCTGTATTTTGTCCCTTTTGGCTGCCCGTAGGACAGACGCCATTTTGAGCACTTTAACTCCTCTTCATATTAGCACTGATTGCTTTAGGCAGTCCCTCTTCGTCTTTTATTTTAAATAATATAATACTAGCAGAACGTTTACACATGTAGGGAAAAGAAAACCGTGTCACCAGATGGGGTTCAGTGATATGTTTTAATGTTATAATGTGGTACATTTGCTTATATTTTGTAATTGGTAACACTGGGCTGGGAGCTGAATTAAGTTAATTGCTAGCGGCCGCCATTTTAGCTAGCACGTGCTAATCATTACTTGTGTGATATTAGCTCTAGCAGTGGGAGTGTGCATGTGCACTGTTTTCTTTCTTTCTTATATGCAGGTATGTGCTTTCATTTTGTGTTCCTATTCTTAGTTTGTGTTAAAAATGTTTTCTTACGGAAAAAAAATGTTGCTGATATGCCTAAAATATTGTGGCGGATTTGTATAGAGTATATTATGAGCAGCATGCTTACTATTTTAAGGTTCCTGCACTCTGAAATTACCTCAGTAAGTGTAAGCTTACATGCTACTGCTGTAATTAAATCCTGTTCACTGTACCAGCATATTAAGCTGTAAGATTGCACTCATGTTTGAGGGGGGGAGAAAAAGTTATAATGGCATTGCACAGATTGAGGAGCGAGACAGCAGTCGAGACTGTTCATGTGTGTTACTTTATTTCTTTTTCTCATGGGCGTCGCCACCGTTAAACCTGAGGTGGGCGTGTCCCCCCCACATTTCATAATTATTCATTTGGACCCCCACATTTAACAGAAAACATGAGTTCACCCAGCGCTGTTTCTATTGTTCACGAAGGAATCCATTCCACTTGATGGATATGAGAATACACACACCTCTGAAATTCATCTCCGGGTTTTCCGGGTCCCTACAACAACGAACCGCACGCAGGTGAAGTGACTCGTCAGCACAGCCACAGACAGTAAAGCTGCTCGGTACTGGAGGAGGTAACGTCAGCCCCATTGCCTTCTCACCATGTCCAACGTTTGCTAAAACCTTATCCTTTTGTTATATGCCCTCAAAATGAATCCTAGGCCACGTTCAATTAAACAGTGAAATATTAGTGTAAATGGCGCATAAACGGCATTAATATCAACATGCAGTGTTCATGCCAGATGTATCGTCCGACAGCGCCCTCCTTTGGCCTGTCCGGTTTTTTATTTTGAAGGGCTCTGTTTCCCATTAGCGTGTTCCGCTTCCTGTTTGTTTCTTTCCACTTCCTTTTTCGCTCGTGCTCATGCTTCGGCAAGACTGCGAACTGTGATGCTTATATCGAGCTACGAAGCGTGTTAGCAAGGAGGGCTCACGTCTGAAATACATAAAATAGCGCCCTTGGAAAGCAGAATGAGGTATGGGAATCCTGACTATTGATTGTATATGTATTATTTATTAGATTGTGTGATTCACGTGATACAATTGCTATGTTTCTTAGTTGTGTCATAATAGCTTAAAAGACATTGCTCTTAATGTTCTTTTATTAGTTTGCTACAGTGATTTACATTTGTTTTGAACATGATTAATATGTAAACATGATTCATGTGTGAATTTTGTGAAACTACAAAAGTATTTTGTATTGCTTCTGTTTATGCTGTAGTTTTCACGGTGTTTGAGGTGTTCGTGGTGTTCATGATGTTCATCACGCTCATCTAAAGAAAATTAAACTACACCCGTTTGAAACTCCCTGCGTCTCACTTATCCAATCCGAGGGTCCGCTACAGTGAAAACTCAACGCTTCACCAGCCCTACCATCCCTCGTGAGAAGCACAACATCTTATCATTCAGAGATCAAGTGTAATTTGTGGGCCAGTTGTTAAATAGCACGTGTGTTTGCGGAGCAATTGTCTGTTTATGAAAAGGTTTAAAGGGCACGTGTCTTAGTCATTAATGTATGTTAGCCTTATTTACAGTGTTCTATTGTTTATTTGTAAATGCCTGATAAGTATTACTCTGTGGTAAAGGAAAACTACAGCTTATAAGTGTGAACTTAGGCATAAGACAAACCAAGGTTACAGTCGACTTAAGGCAGCTTTAAAGGCAAATAAGATGTCACTCCCCTCAGAGAAGACAGACAATCTTACAGACACACCACTCAGGTCCCGCTCACGTGAGAGAAAGCTAACAGAGAAAGGTCAAGAGATGCATGATCAGAACGCCAAAAAACGTAAGAAGAACTTTAACAAGGCCTATGACTCGTGGAAGCTGGTAGCAAGGGAGACTAGGACAAAATTGAAAACCCTCTGCTCATTAGAGAGCCTTGATAAATTACAGCAAGATATTCAAGCAAGACACGAAGCTGTAAGCCTGCAGTATGGACCTATTCTACGTGACAGTAACACCACACCAGAGATCGTCAAAAAAATGGACGCCTGTGTTACACTAACAAAGGAAATTTGTAACCTCATAACTGACCGTCTAAAGACCATTAAAGACGATCATAATGACCAACTCGAGAAGGAAAGGGTGAGAGTGATATTAAACAAAGATGAATATGGGTCAGTTTTTGGTCACACCACAACGGAAACTGTCAGCCCGTCGGAGTCATCAGGAAGATTGAGTAACCGCTCCAGTTCAATCAGTGCCCATAGCGGCAGAGTAGATGCAGAGGCAGAGCTTGCTGCCAAGCTGGAACAGTCAAAGGCCATGCAAGAAATTCAAGCCCAGCAAGCGCATCTTCACAGGTTAGAAAGTGAGTGGAAACTTAGGGAAGCAAAATTGTTGTCAGAAATGAAACAAAGGGAGGTGGAAATGCAAATTCAGTTGGAGCAGGAGAGAACAAAACTGCAGCAATAACAAGCAGCGAAGGAGGTCGCAGTAGCAGCAGCTCGCGTGAGAGTATACGAGACTTTCGAAGATCTTGAAAGCTATGATGAAGAAATCAATCACGAAATTAACTCTGCTTGCCATAGAAACGAAGGTAAAGCTCTACTGAATCCTGATGCAGCATCATTCCAACCTCGCCAAGCAGCTCCTGAAGCAGCAATGACTCAAGAGTCTGTCAGTCTAACTCAAGCAATCGCCAGCTCATTAAGCATGAGCCGCTTGCCTGTCCCTGAACCTTCTATATTCAGTGGTGATCCTTTAAGATTTACAGATTGGAAGACGTCATTCGTGACTCTTATTGACAGAAAACCGCTCCCAGCAAGCGAAAAGATGTTTTATCTAAAAAATTATCTTGCTGGAGATGCACGTAAGGCCATAGAAGGTTTCTTCTATCGAGACTCAGAGAACGCATACAAAGGAGCATGGAAGGTCCTACAGGACAGATATGGGAACCCATTCATCATACAAAAGGCTTTCCGAGATAAGCTCATGAGGTGGCCAAGGATCAGTACAAATGACCCACTAGCATTACGAGAGTTTGCTGATTTCCTCCAAGGCTGCACTGAGGTGATCCCGTACGTCAAAGGATTAGCTATCCTTAATGATTGTGAAGAAAACCACAAGTTGCTCTAAAAACTGCCAGAATGGATGGTGAGTGGAGTCGAATTGTTGTGGATGAACTAGATACATCTGGAAGCTATCCAGATCTTGCACGCTTTGCAGAGTTCTTAAGCAAAGAGGCGTGGATAGCTTGCAACCCTATTGCTTCTCCACTCTCGATGAATTTTAAGTCCACAGATGAAAGGTCACCAAAAAGAGCTAAAGCTCTCAACACAAATGTACAAACAGAGTTTCATTCAGGAGAAACAAGAATCAAACAGCAATAAATCAATAAATCAATAAAAGCAATAAATTTCTGTAAAAATGAAACTCACAACATTACAAAGAGTCTTGAAGATAAAAGAGCATTAATCCTTGAAAATCGGCTCTGTATTTGGATGTCTGAGAAAGGGTCATTTTACTAAAGATTGTAAAAGGCGACACACATGCAACATATGCAGCCGTCGTCACCCAACTTGCTTACACGAAGAGAGGAAACAAAAACCTGCGGAAGTAACAATGGATGGCTCCACGCTCACAGAAAAACACGAAAGCAAGGAAACGCATAAAGTTATGTCCCATACTTCAATACGACGTGCTTCTGCTACCTCAAGTATCGTTCCGGTTTTTGTGTCTTCCGTACAAGAGCCACACAGAGAAGTTCTTATTTATGCAATACTGGATACACAGAGTGACTGTGTTTACGTTTGTCTTACAAGATCTATTTGACAAGCTAAATGTGGATGCCCAACCAGTAAAATTGAAACTTAGTACTATGACAGCTATTGATACGGTCATATCTAGCAAGAACGTCCGTGGTCTGCAAGTTAGAGGACTCTACTCCGAAAACCGCATCCGACTGCAGCAGGCTTACACCCGTGACTTTATCCCAGTGGACAAGTCTTACATTCCAACAAAGGAAACGGCGTCACTGTGGACTCACCTCAGACACTTAGCAGATAAGTTGCCACCCCTTCAAGACTGTGATGTGGGGCTCTTAATTGGATACGACTGTCCATCGGCACTAGCTCCTCTTGAAGTTATTGTAGGCGGGAAAAATGAACCATTTGCACAACGATCAGAACTAGGATGGAGTACAATAGGCTCATCGAACCCCCACCTAGATAGACAAGGAAGTCAAAGCTTGGTGCATCGACTAGCGGTAAAGGAACTGCCAGTGCCATCAACGACAGAGGTGCTAAAAACCCTTGAATTGGACTTTATTGAGAGAATTTACGAAGAAAAGTATGTGTCTCAGGACGATATTCATTTCATACAGTTCCTCAGTGACCACATTATGCAGAAGGAAGATGGGCATTACCAGATGCCCCTCCCTTTCAAGGGAAACGGTCCACCCGATCTACCGAACAATAAGAAACTAGCCACAGTTCATCTTCTGTGTCTTAAGAGGAAGCTAAAGGCAAATAAACAATATTGTCATCAGTACAAAACATTTATGGAAGAAACAATTAGAAAGGGTGATGCAGAGCCTGCCCCTACAACATCTGGCGGAGGAACAGAGTGGTATCTTCCACATCATGGCATTTATCACCCCAGAAAACCGGATAAACTGAGGGTCGTATTCGACTGTTCAGCCAAATTCCATGGCGTTTCTCTAAACGATACCCTGCTTACTGGGCCTGATCTAATCAACCCCCTGGTAGGAGTACTGTGCCGCTTCAGGAAGGAAGCCGTTGCAATTATCTGCGACATTGAAAGGATGTTTTACCAGTTTTCTGTCACTCCTGAATCCCGGAATTATCTGAAATTCCTCCGGTGGAAAGGCGGAGACCTGGAGAAAGAACCACAGGAGTATAGGATGACGGTTCATCTTTTCGGGGCTGCCTCATCGCCAGGATGTGCCAATTTTGGATTGAAACATCTAGCACGGCAGCACAAGGTTGATTATCCACTAGCATCAACATTTGTGGAGAAAAACTTTTATGTCGATGATGGGTTAATCAGCGTTCCATCAGTTGAGGAGGCCAAGAAACTGATCACGGAGTCTCAAGAGTTGTGTAAAAGAGGAGGCTTACGTCTTCATAAATTCAACACAAACAAGGAAGCAGCCCTCGCTTGTATAGCACCATCAGAAAGAGCAGCAACCATTGAACCCCTAGGACTGGATCCAACTTCGTCAGAGCGTGCACTGGACATTCAGTGGTCAATAAAGAATGACGCTTTCGGCTTTAACATAGACTTGAAAGACCAGCCTTTAACCCGGCGTGGTGCTCCGTCAGTCATTGCCTCGCTCTACGATCCACTTGGTTTTATCGCTCCAGTCAGTCTAAGTGGAAAGCGCATCCTTCAAACGCTGTGTCGAAGAGGCATTGGATGGGATGATCCCCTCCCAGGAGATATGAAGCCACGGTGGGAGGAGTGGATAAATGGCCTTCACAAGTTGAAAGAGGTCTCAATTCCGAGATGTTACCACCCACATGACTTCCATAACATTGTGAGAATAGAGTTGCACCATTTTTCAGATGCCAGCTGTGTAGGATATGGTACATGTTCTTACATCAGGTACAAAAATGATATGGGTGAGGTCCATTGCAGTCTAGTGATGGCAAAAGCAAGAGTTGCGCCCTCAAAGGTCACCAGTATCCCGAGACTAGAACTTGCAGCAGCAGTGGTTTCTACAAGGGTCAGTGTTATGTTAAAGGCAGAACTTGACGTAAAGTTTGATGATGAGTTTTTCTGGACAGATTCGCAAGTTGTGCTAGGGTACATTAACAATGATGCTCGTAGGTTCCACATATTTGTTGCAAATCGTGTGCAACTGATTAGAGATAACAGTGAACCCAGTCAATGGCACTATGTTGACACCTCAGAAAATCCAGCTGATCACGCATTGCGAGGTCTTTCTGCATCAGACTTTCACTCAACGGACTGGTTGCAAGGACCGAAATTCCTCTGGGAGCAAGAATTACTCCTACCACCCAGTGCTCCTACAGAATTGCTTGTCAGTGATCCTGAAGTTAAGACAATTCAGGTGCTCGTGACCGAAGCCAATAACTGCAATGACATCCTAGAGCGTCTGAGTCAGTTTTCCTCTTGGACGAGGCGTCTTAATGTGGTCGCAAGAATCAAAAGGTTGGGGTCTGCCCGAAAACAGCACAGTGACCATGTGACTGTTAAAGAGCGGGAGAAGGCTGCAGAGGAAGTAATTAAGATCGTCCAGCAGCAAGCTTTCCCTCTTGAGATAAAGACACTACAGGGTGGAAAGACCCTCTTACACTCAAGCTCTCTTTTTAGTCTCGACCCTGTTCTGTTGGAAGGACTTCTCCATGTTGGTGGGAGATTAAAACAGTCGTCTCTCAGTTATAAAGTCAAACACCCAGCCATCCTACCAAATGATGGCCACATCACTAAACTGATTGTAGCCCACTACCACGCTGAAACATGCCATCAGGGTAGAAGCCAGACCCAAATGGAGCGAAGGAGTAACGGATTCTGGGTCGTACGTGGGAGCAAATTAGTGGCTAAGCTGATATACACCTGTGTGCTTTGCAGGAAACTTCGACGACCGACACAGAGGCAGAGAATGGCCGAACTCCCTAAAGAACGCGTCGAAGCTTCTGCACCCTTCACGCATAGCGGCATGGATTGTTTTGGCCCTTTCATTGTAAAGAAAGCCCGCAAAGAATACAAAAGATACGGCCTGATTTTCACACGTCTGTACTCGAGAGCAGTCCATATAGAAATGGTTGAAGACTTGTCGACAGATTCCTTCATCAATGCCTTGAGGTGCTTTATTAGCATTAGAGGAGCTGTTCTACAACTACACTGTGACAAGGGTTCTAATTTTATTGGAGCCAGAAATGAGTTTAAGGAGGCACTCAAACAATGTGACACTAGGCAAGTGGAAATCTTCCTGACGGAGAAGCAGTGCGAATTTGTCTTCAACGCTCCCTCTGCCAGTCACGCAGGCGGGGTTTGGGAACGCCAAATCAGAACAGTCAGAAATGTGCTGAATGCCACCTTCGCGCAGTGCCCAGGCCGACTTGATGACGCATCCCTCAGAACGTTGCTCTACGAAGCCATGGCTATTGTTAACAGCCGCCCATTAACAGTGGATGGAATCAATGATCCTCAGGCGCCAGAACCTATAACACCAAATCATCTCATTATGATGAAATCTAAAGTTGCTCTTCCACCTCCGGGAGTATTCGTGAAGGAGGATTTATATGCAACAAAGAGGTGGAGAAGAGTTCAGTATCTGATTGAACAGTTTTGGAGTCGTTGGAAAAGGGAGTATCTGCTTAACATATCCACAAGACAGAAATGGCACCTACCACAACGTAACCTCAAGGTGAATGATATCGTCATCCTCAAAGACGACAACCTCCCAAGAAATCAGTGGCAACTAGGACGAGTGGTTGAGACTGTTTATGAGAGCGACGGCTTGGTTCGTCGAGTCAAAGAAAGAAAGAAAGATCTCCCCTCCAAACCTTCAATTATTGAGCGACCAATCCAAAAGTTAGTGCTTCTCCTTGAAAGCTTGAAACCATGATCAGAATTAAGAGGTTGACGACTGCTATGTATACACTGATTACTGTTTTATTACAGTACGTAGGGTACTATACAGTTCTTCCCCGATAGCTCAACTTGAAGTCATTCATTCATTAGAGTCTAGAAATACTGTACAATCAATTTACTCCTTGTGCATTTGCTGATTCATTGTATCAGTATTTGGTGGGAGTGTAAATGGCGCATAAACGGCATTAATATTAACATGCAGTGTTCATGCCAGATGTATCGTCCGACAGCGCCCTTCTTTGGCCTGTCCGGTTTTTTATTTTGAAGGGCTCTGTTTCCCATTAGCGTGTTCCGCTTCCTGTTTGTTTCTTTCCACTTCCTTTTTCGCTCGTGCTCATGCTTCGGCAAGACTGCGAACTGTGATGCTTATATCGAGCTACGAAGCGTGTTAGCAAGGAGGGCTCACGTCTGAAATACATAAAATAGCGCCCTTGGAAAGCAGAATGAGGTATGGGAATCCTGACTATTGATTGTATATGTATTATTTATTAGATTGTGTGATTCACGTGATACAATTGCTATGTTTCTTAGTTGTGTCATAATAGCTTAAAAGACATTGCTCTTAATGTTCTTTTATTAGTTTGCTACAGTGATTTACATTTGTTTTGAACATGATTAATATGTAAACATGATTCATGTGTGAATTTTGTAAAACTACAAAAGTATTTTGTATTGCTTCTGTTTATGCTGTAGTTTTCACGGTGTTCACGGTGTTTGAGGTGTTCGTGGTGTTCATCTAAAGAAAATTAAACTACACCCGTTTGAAACTCCCTGCGTCTCGCTTATCCAATCCGAGGGTCCGCTACAATTAGAAGTAGCCTAAGCTTTGCCTTATTTACTGTAAGTAACAGGAGGGGATTCTTGGTTGATGATCAGTTGTTTGCAATATTTGCTCCCCAGATACAACGGACATGAGGATATTATTTACAAAGAAGCGGAAAGTAAGTCAACATTTCTCCACAGGACAGGGTTTTCTTCCCAATGGAAATGTTAGTGCAGTTAGCTGGCCAGTCAGTGTTAGGAGACGTATCAGCTAGCTTAATGTTAGCTATCATTACATCCAAACCCAGCAGCCTACCATATTGTAATGCCAAGAATGAGGCCAAGTCGCTCTGATGATATTTATTGATTCCCTGTTGTGACTTGAAATTGCATAGTGAGTGAGCAGAATCCTTCTGTAACCTCATTTAGGCTACTAGCGTCAGCTACGCATATTACAGTGAGAGAGCGCCACCTGCTGGTATTCATAATATCAGCAAGAATGAAATCATCATAATCATAATAAGTTTATTGGGAGTTTAGTATTTTTATCAGCAAGTATAAAATGATTGAATCCAAAAATTTGATTGGGAGTTTAGTATTTTAGAGTTTCAGTATTTTCTGCATTAAACAGTGCTTGGTTCATGGTCCGACAAATTTAATTTTTAAAATTCAGATCATGAGAAGAGCATTGGGTTAAAACAATTGGTGATCACAACCACTGATGAAACAAGAGTGAATATGTCATTTCTTATTTGTTATTTCCTGCTAATTTCTTGACTTTTTAAAACTCATTTATTTCAGTTTAAAAAACACACTGCTTAATCCATCTCGATCTCTCTTGACATAGTGAGAGTGATACTGAGAGTGAGTCAGGGGCAGGGTCAGCGTGCAGGGTCAGTGGAGAGAGCTCTGATGATGAGGAGAGTGATGAAGGCTGCTGGGCAGTTAGGAACGAAATGCGTCTCAGAATTTTATGGAGCCTCATTTTGGGCTCAACTCACTTTAAAAGTCCAAATCTAAAATGTATTCTCAAAGCTATATTTATTTTGCGTGCATTCCAGTCAGTTATGTACATTTCATGAATGACATTTGTTACAGGCCAGTGCATGTATTTGTATGCTATGTTTACTGTGCTGTCTTGTAGGCAGAGCTTTTGGAAGATGGAGTGTAACCCTGGTCACAGAGTTCTAGTCAGTAGTCTAATTGGCTGTAAGTTAAATGTTTGATAGATAATTGAACTCACATAGCTCATATGACACATGCAGAATTCCTGATAAGTTCATATTGTTTCTTATGATGTTAATGACTCTGATAGGATACAAATATTAAATATGGCAAAGAGAAAAAATAGTAAAGAATAAATACATACACAT